>CM058042.1:59145240-59228750 GCA_030169165.1 Centaurea solstitialis | reverse complement strand
AAAAGGAAAGGCACTTACTTATCTAGGGGTGAGCATTGGGCCTGAACCGGCCCGAACCGCACCGAACCCGGTTTGGAACCAGAACTGGAAATTAGGAATTTGAAGAACCGAGAACCGGACCATATAGGTAATACCGGTTCCGGTTCCGGTCCCGGGTTTTCGGTTAAAAACCCGGTTGGAACCGATATTTATAGTTTAATACCAAATCATATAACATACTATTTATGCATTTATAATTTGTATATAATTGTTGAAATAAATATAATTGTGGCTTGTGTTTATATATATGATGGCATAAATGATTTCAACTTATCGTATTATACGTTTAAAGTATATATATAATATGAGATTTAGAATTATATGTAATGAAATTAAAGATTTTAACTATCATATATGTTTTTTGATTCAGTGTGAGATATCATCGGCAACCGGTATTTCAATAATTTTAACGAATTATGTAGTGGTTGTCAAATAAATTACGGAAAATCTTTAAAAAAGTTGTGATTTTTTGTGAAATATAAAATATTTGTGTTTTAGTGATATTTATTAAAATGTGAACTAAAAAGATATTGCGTATTGTGTGAATTAGTATTCTTATATTTTATATATGAAATCATTTCATATTGATTTTAAACTTCCGGTCCGGTCCCGGTTAATTACCCGAAAAAATGGGCCCGAACCCGGTTTGGAACCGGAACCGGAAATGAGAGATTTGAAGAACCGAAAACCGGATCGGTTGCTTATACCGGTGCGGTTCCGGTTCCGGTCCCGGTTCCGGTCCCGGTTCCGGTCCCGGTTCGGGCCGGTTTTTGCGGTTCCATTGCTCACCCCTATACTTATCTGACCATGGCTCTTCCAAATGAGGTTTTCTACATGGTTGATATATTGGATAATGCAAAGCCTGTATGGGAAGAGCTCAAAAGACAACTAGTTGGCAGAGAAAAGCCCTGATGAGTCAGAAACACAATGCTATGAATGCCTACGAGGGTTTCAAAGCAAAGGAGACAGAGAGTCTTTCTGAGTCTTACCGAAGACTCAATGGCATCTACGGAGGAACAAAATTCAGAAGAGTAACTACGGAATCAACATCAAAATTTTGAAGAATCTTAACTCCAGCTGGAAGCAAGTATCTGTTTACTTGCAAATGACACAAAACCTTGAATCATTTGGGCTTCATGATTTGTATAGCATCATGGTTCAGCAGGAGGATGATATTGTCGTGAAAACTGAAAAGGATTCTCTGGCTCTCGTCACCAAAAGGCATTCAAGGTCAAAAGGAAGAAGCAAGGCAAAGAAGTATGAAGTTAGTTCTGAAGATGATTAGGCTAGTATGACAGACAGTGATGAATCTGATGATGAGATGCGAAAGTTCTTCTGAAAGTCTTGCTATGCTTACCAAACAGTTCAAGAAGTCCTATGCTGAGAGAAAGGGAAATTGATCCTCAGGCAGATACAGATCGAGCATGCATTTTGATGATAAGTACAATCCAAAAGGTGACATGTATAGGTCTGAAAAGAAGACTGAAGATGGCTATAAGGGACATCGATCATATACGAAGGAGAAAGAGTTTGATCAGGAGATTGATGACAAGCCCACTTGTTATCAATGCGGAAAAGGAGGACATTACACCAAAGACTGTGCAGAAAAGATTGACAAGAAAATAAAGCTGCTCACCAAGAAACTTGCTTTACTGAAAAAGAAGAAGAATGCAAAAGGCTTGATGGTTGAGGAAGAGAATTGGGAATGATGCGGTAATTATCGTATATAAAAAGCGTAACAAGTTTTAACCTCTAATGCCTAGCCACCGTCTTACCACATATACAGGCAAGCGTACCTGATCGTGAGTAATATAGTGTAGGAAAGTCCATGTATCGTATCTACCACTGGGAACGGTCAAGTTATCGTAGACTAAAGTCTAAATCGGTTTAATTAACCTAAGAGGGGTTTTTTTATGAAAAAGGTTTGAATATTAAAAAGACAACTAACTAAGTAAAAACTAAGAAAGCAATTAAAATACTGATTTAAGATTATATTAAGGAAAAACAACAGTACTTATCATGGTAAAGTGAATCCCCAAAATGGATGATATGAATAGGTCAAAGGTTTGGTTGTTTTGACTATTGTAGGAATTTAAGTCTGGGACACCCTAGCATGTGAAGATTATGGTCAATAACTAGGACACGATCCTCCTAATCCCAATCCTAAATCGTTTGGTCCACAATCTAGAATCGGTAAACCAGTCCTAATTAATATTGCAATGGCTCTTCTACTATCTGGTCACTCTTGGTCCAAGTAACCCCTTAACACAACCTCTTGGTCCAAGGTCAGGCTAAGGTAGATTGATTATCCTTTCGGAGTCTATCTGCTTTGGTCCACAAATACACCCAACCTATTGAGTTCAAATTGCCAAAACACTATCAATCAGAAAAGAACCATAACATACATTCAATTAATCAAAACAAACCAATAAGCATTAATCACAAAAGTATCATCCATAAAGGTTCATCGACCATGACAAGCACTACTACTAAAAACTACTCACTAATCATAACGAAAACATAAACAAAAGTAGACATCGACATGATACCGACAGTACAACGACGGATGATCGAAGATCGATTCCCGCAGCGTATCGGCACCTTTCGTACTCTCACTCTCGTTCCTCCTCGTATCCCGTACCAGAAAATTATGCGAAAACGTCTCTTCTGAACTGAAGGAGGAGGCTGGTATTTAAAAGAAAACGTCCAGGGGCCATCTGGCGATCGCCAGACTGCAGGTTTGGCGACGCCAGACACTTAGGTCAACCCTAGTCTTCAATTCAGTCGAATCTGGTGGCGCCAGATTGAGAATCTTGCGAACGCCAAACAGCTACTGTGTTGACTTTGTGCATTTTTCACGTTTTCTCGCCTTTTTTCGTACTTTTCCGTTCCACGGCCTCCAAATCCTTCATAAACAATAATAAGCTCAATTGGTGAGTGAAATGATCAGAAATGGGTGAGAAATGGGGTAAAGTCATGCAATTACGTTCAACCAAAACATGTATAATTTTGGTGTTATCAAAATCCCCACACTTAAGCTTTGATTGTCCTCAATCAAAAGACTGAAAGATAAGAAAGATAACTCTAAAATTATCTCCATCCAAGATCATCTAAGAGAACAAAGCATACTCACATAATCGAACACACAAACAAGACTCATCAAGCAATCGGATACCAAGGCTAACCTTTTACCCTCACATAATATGAATAACAATATAAAGTGTATCTCTCGGGGGTAAAAGTGTATATGTAAGTGATCACACCAATACTCGACTAATTCCCTCATGCATAAGCTTGTCATCGAATCTAATCTCCACCACTGAGAAGTTGTCAACCGTCAAGAGGACTTTAGGGTTGTAATGTTTGGCTAAGGGTTAATGGTAGGATAAAGTATATATAAGTGGCTAAGGTTATTGCAACAAAAACTTGAAAACTTAATCAGTAATGATCCAAACAGTGAAACAGTCTGACTTTTCAAACAATGAAACCTTGGGATGAGCATTTCCTCTCTTTCTTTTCTTTTTAGAATCGGCCTAAGCCTATGGCTTATTTGGGGCACAAATTCTTTTTCAATCTTTTCAACTCACATTCTTTTCTTTTTGTATTCTTGACTCTTTTGATTTTTTTTAAGAGCAACAACTATGTTGCTTTTGGGCTCTTTTTAATCTCAATCCCATAAAACTGTCAGATATGAAAAACTGGATCAAAACATCTCAAGATTCAAATTTAAGTTACGGCCAAAAGATAGATAAAACAATTAGGCTCAAGGATAAAGTGTATAGTGGGTAAAGAAATGAAAAGGCTAAGGCTCAAAATGGTTTCAAGGGATGAAGTACTAATGATGAGTACTTTTCAATCAAAGACTAGGCAAATCAAATAACCTTAAGATGAGGTTATCTGACGAAGGCTAAAGGGTTAGAAACGAAGGCCTCTATCAGTGCAATGGTGATAAATACTCCTCTTATGTGGTCTCGACAAGCATTCAAATGACAAGTTCTACCTTGGGTCAAAGTCGGTATTCCTCACAAAATAAATAACAATTAAGGCTCAATCTCTCAATGGAATCGGGTGAGGCACTCATGGTAATCAGTATTCCAAGGCATCCTTTTACTCAACTAATCCTATTCAGTGTTCTCCTATACAAGCAACTTAGTCTCAAAAACAATCTCAGATTTCGAAAAAGTTGGGGTCAAATCTCAAAGCTTTCAAAAATTTGAAAAACGACAATCCATAAGCAAAAAGTGAACCCATTTAAACAGATAAGTCTACATAACCCCCTCCCCACACTTAAAATTTGCAGTGTCCTCAATGCAACAATTAACACAATTAAGGAGTAATTGGGAAAAAGAGAAACTTCCCGGGTTATGTGACGAAATCTGTTCTGATCTGAGAGTGGTCCAAAAAAATCGTGCTCGATCATAGATCATAAGTCGCTGTATCTACCAAAAAAGAAAAAGAAAAAGTAAAAACGAACTAGCAAAAATAAACCAAACCAAATTATTAATAACTACTTAAAATCCTAAACAAACCAAACAAATAAAATTGTTCAAACAAACCAAACCACAACCACGCAAACAAAGAAATAAAATTGTCTCAAACAACCATATCGAATAACGGAGATAAAAGAGAGAAAGATCAATAAGGGCCACGAGGTTGGTTTTGCCAATCCTCGTAAGTCGGGTAACCGGGCGGAGCATCCTCGGAGTATGGCCAATATGGAGATGGAGCATATGCGGTATTTGGTTGAATACCGAAGTGGGAGGCCATTTGGTTCATCACTCCACTTTGCCAGTTGGCTTGGTGAAGAGCCTCCACGGTGTTGTACTCCACATGCTGATGATGCCGGCCATGAGAAAGTGACATCTCCGAAAGCGTAACAAGTTTTAACCTCTAATGCCTAGACACTGTCTTACCACATATACAGATCGTGAGTAATATAGTGTAGGAAAGTCCAGGTATCGTATCTACCACTAAAGAAAAAGAAAAAGTAAAAACGAACTAGCAAAAATAAACCAAACCAAACTATTAATAACTACTTAAAATCCTAAACAAACCAAACAAATAAAATTGTTCAAACAAACCAAACCACAACCACGCAAACAAAAAATAAAATTGTCTCAAACAACCATATCGAATAACGGAGATAAAAGAGAGAAAGATCAATAAGGGACACGAGGTTGGTTTTGCCAATCCTCGTAAGTTGGGTAACCGGGCGGAGCATCCTCGGAGTATGGCCAATATGGAGATGGAGCATATGCGGTATTTGGTTGAATACCGAAGTGGGAGGCCATTTGGTTCATCACTCCACTTTGCCAGTTGGCTTGGTGAAGAGCCTCCACGGTGTTGTACTCCACATGCTGATGATGCCGGCCATGAGAAAGTGACATCTCCGAAAGTCGGTTACTCAAGCCTTGGTAACCCGAATATGCTGTCCATTCCGCCGGTTGTTCTCCCGCACTCGTCCCACTCGTTCCACCAATCTCATGTGTGCTCCTCGGTGCTTGACTTCTCGATTGACTTCTCGGTTGACTTCCCGTCCCGTAAGCTTGAGGATTATGGATCCATGCATTGTAATCTCTTCCGACCATGTGCTCAACCCTCGCTACTCCCATTCCACGGAGTTGGTCCATGTCAATCAATCCCATCTCCCCAAGGTTCGTCATCGAGGCAATGGCACCCGCGGTAAGGATACCGAAGTGCTTGGCCAAGAGCGTCACGTACTGGCCACCAACTATGCGACTACCCTCTCGATAACCACTCGCCTTGGCAAGTTGAACGACGATGAGATACGGAGCATTCGGATATTTGTCATCCGTAGAGAGTTGTTCAAGAAGCCATAGATCATAAACCGAACCTTTCTCCTCACTTGAAGAACGAGCGTTCACCGCTTGAATGAGCATGCGGTGTAGAAGTCTATCCGAAGAAGTAAGAAAACCTTTAACTTTGAGATTAGCACCATATTCACCTTCACCAAGAATTGCCCAAGCCAATTGAGGATCAAAACCATCCGGCCTCTTTGCGGTTGCCCACATGTACTCCGCGAATCCGGGAGCATCAACCTCCTCTTGGGTATATATCCCCAAAGCAACGGCAAACTCGATCAAAGATAGGGATTTCCAAACGCCACCAAGTCGAAATGTCATGCACGATTGATGAAACTCCTCAAGGGCCTTGATGGCCTCAAAACGGAATGTGGCCACAAACTCCACAATAAGCTCGCGATAAAGCGATAAAGAGCCTCGGCGATGTCGAAGACTTGCTCCCATGCATGGCAAATGTAATACTCGGTGCTATCCTCGTCGTAGGCATGCTTTTCGAGTATCGCTTTGATGTTGTTTTCGACACTCATCGATCGAAGAGGGTCCCAATCAACTCTCCTCGGAATAAGCACTTGATGGGCAAGAAGTCGGTTCACGGTATCCCGGTACTCCTCCCGTTTTTGGACATTCAAAGTTGGGTCATTCATGAAGTAGGTGAACACGTGACTACCATCCGGTGCACGGAAATTGGTTGTGGTGGAAGTTGACGATCGGGTACTTTGTCTCTACAAAACCAAAATACCATTGTCTTAGATGAATTTTTATCCAATGAATGCAAGACAAGGTTTATTCATGTCAAAACCAAACGAGACAAACACTTCCACGACTAACAAGTTCAAGTATCATATACGAAAAATCACACGGATCAAAGAACAAAGGGGATGTGGAACATCCCCACACTTGAACTTTTAGTCCAACCACAATTACAACTAATCTAGCTATCAAGAAAGAATGGGGGATTTTGATGTTCTCAAAATCCCCACACTTATCATTTAACCACAATCACTAGATTAAACAATCAAAAAGCATGCTAAAGTGAAGTTTCAATCATAAAATTGGGCATGCATCAACTCCTAAACATCAATTAATCAATGGTGATTCAAGAACAATGTCAAATTCAATGTAAGCATTCACACACCATTGATGGTCCAAACAAGATCTCCACTTACCAATTCAAGCTATTCTTACGAAATTGAAGTTAGGAAACGTACCTTGTTCATGTTGAATGATGAAATTGAAGCTCAAGAAGGTCGAATTTCGCAAGGACGTGAGAGGATTTTGCGGCGCCTAAGAGAAATTAGGGTTGTGTGTTTGTGAAAAAGTGAGAAAAGAGGGTTTAAAACCCGTCTGCCCCGACTTGGCGTCGCGAAACCCAGGGTTTCGCGTCGCCAAACAGGCGGTTTTCAAAAATACCCTAGTTTTTAAACATTTCGCGTCGCCAAACGGTCCTCTTCGCGTCGCGAGATTCGCACAATCTTACGTGGTACCAACCTTACCAACTTCGCGTCGCCAGATTTGGAAACTGGCGATCGCGAGTTGGCCCCTGTTTCCAACTTCTCAAAATTTGCATCGCACTCCGAATTCGCTCGAATTTGGTTTTATCTCCTCTGTATGGTTACCGAAGCGATATGGCTTAGGTTATCAGCCATCTAGGAAGAATAAGAGATTTTCTAATGTAAAGACAAGGGGTTTTCCCAATGATTGTTTTAATTCAGTCAATTGCTTTAATAATTCTTATGGTGTTGGTGTTATGCCTTATTTCTCTCATCCTTTTTACTCTCATAATTATTGTAATTGCTGGAATTGTCAAATGAACTCTTACTCACCACATGTTATTCATCCTCAAAGTGTTTTAAAGAAAAAGAAACGGAATTCATCTAAATCAACTGGTCATTCAAAACCGCATTCCAATTCTAATTCTTCTGCTTCTAACTCATCTCCCAAAGTTAAAAGTAGCAATATCACTAACCCCAAGGGACCTATATAGATATGGGTACCTAAACACAAGTGATTTTCTTTTGCAACTCTGTCATGTGTGGTTAAACGACTCAGGTTGCACCTCACACATGGCAGGAAGAAGAGGCTTCCTTTCCAACTATGTTGAAAAGGAAGGCGGCAGAGTCAAATTTGGGGGAAAAGATCGAGGAACAATTAGAGGATATGGATGGCTGACAAATGGGAAGATCACAATAAAAAACGTGAAGTACGTTGAGGGTCTAGATTATAATCTTCTCAGTTCTCATCAATTGAGTAGAAGTGGCTATCTGGTCACCACATTCGTCATGGGATGCTATGTCAAGGATGAAGATGGACGTGTGATCATAAGAGGAAGAGAATGGCATGGCCTCTATGCAGTAAATTTTCAAGCCTTGTAGTGTAAAGAGAAGATCTATTTGTTGTCTAAAGCATCTAAGGAAGACAGTTGGCTCTGGTATCATAGACTCTCCCATCAGAACTTCAAGGATATGAACAAGTTGGTCAGCAAGAAGCTTGTTGTTGGACTGCCTGAGCTTTGTCTTGGTAAGGATGCATTGTGCCCAGCCTGTGCACAAGGAAAGATGAAGCGAAGCTCACATATGGCCAAGATCGATACTAACTGTAGCCATCCTCTTGATATGATACATATGGATCTCTGTGGTCCTATGTGCGTTCAAAGTATTAATGGGAAGAAGTACATTCTTGTACTTATTGATGAGTACTCTCATTATACTTGGGTGGAATTCCTGCGAGCTAAGTTTGAAGCTGCTGACACAATCATTTTGTTCATCAAGCGAGTTCAAAGACTCATGGATAGAAAGATCAAGAAGCTGTGAAGCGATAATGGTACCGAATTCCGAAATGCTAAGCTACATTCCTTTCTCGAAGACATTGGGATCTCCCATAACTTCTAGGCTGCCAGAACTCCACAGCAGAATGGAGTTGTTGAACACAAAAATAAGACACTCGTAGAGGCAGCAAGGTCCATGATGGCACATTCTGCAGTGCCACCATCTTTCTGGGCCGAGGCAATTGCGACTGCATGCTTTACTCAAAATCGGACCATCATTGTCAAGAGAGTTGGTAAGACGGCCGATGAAATTATCAATGGTCGCAAACCTAACATCGATTTTTTCCGTGTCTTTGGTTGCAGGTGTTATGTGCTCAGGGATTACGAAGACCTTAGAAAATTTGATAAGAAGTCTGATGAAGGACTGTTCCTTGGCTACTCGCTCACTTCACGAACATATCGCGTCTACAACACACGAACCCGTTGTGTGATCGAAAGTACTCAAGTCAAATTTGACGAGAAGAGTAGCATGACTATAGGAAAACTTCACCTTGAACCCGGACAGATGAGTAATGCTGATGCGCAACCGTGTGCAACATCTACACAACCTGAGCCATTCTCTAACTCTGCAACTTCTGTCTCTTCTACTAACTTTTTAGTTGAAGACATTTTTACTGATGTTGTTGATTTTGCAGACTTTAAGAATCCAAAGCTTGCAACTCGTCCCTCGACAAGTCAACCAATAGATGCTTCTATAGAACATACTGCAAATGAGGAGCACCCTGATAGCTTTTCAGCCATAGAGCCTCCTATAGAGCCTATCCTTGAAGAACACATTCCAGAAGATCTTCAGTTAGCACCAGTTCAGGAAACTCCTCAGGACATTGTTCCAGACCAATCCATGGCATTGGTGGATGCAGCTGATGTGGAACCGTTGGCTGTCTATGATGAGTATGACGCACTAAATAACTGTACAGAATTGGAGGCATTGCCGAGTACAAGATCGTGGACCCGTAATGCGGTAAAATATATATATTAAAACAAACCAAGTTTTACCCTTAAAATCAACCTAACTGATATTACCTCATTCACAGGCAAGCATACCTGATCGGTAATAATATAATGTAGGCAAGTCCAGGGATCGTTCTTACCATAGGGAACAATGAAGCTACCTATGTGACGTCCACTTTCTAAAAACACCAATTTGACATGAAAGTAACCAACATTCATTTGAAAGCGGAAGCTCGTCCAAAACACACTTTTAAAAACTTGATAAACAGTGATCGAAGCTGTTGATCCAACTCTCCTAAGACCTGATGAAATGATAATGATCCTGAATCTTTACTTAGTGAATAGGTTTTTACTTCTGTTATAGCTTGAGGAATTATCACTGAATCTGTTCAGTGTTATTCCATGTTACTTATGCTGTAACTTAATTTTATAGTAATCAGGATCAGGATCAGGAGACGAACGAGTCTGTTCTGCAGTCTACTGATCCTATCCACTGAAGTGAAGACCTCCTGAAGACATTAAGATCATACACAAAGAACCATCAGCGACGTCGAAGAAATAGCTGATGACAGGAACAGCATGCTCGTGATCTGAAGACGGAACTCAGTGATAGCAGGCTGCTCAATATCTTATGACATCCTGAAGACTCAACAGGATACAAGTGACCCTGAGCTTCATCAGTATCAGGACCCTAGTCACTGATCAGTATCCCGATCCTGAAGGATTAGAAAAGTGTCTTAGTCTAATGCACAAAAGGATTATCCGCCTTTACTGACACAAAAGTACATAAGGACAGTCTCTTTACTGTTCCCTCCGTACTTATCAGACCTCAAGGCAACTGTTTACACACTTCCTCTTTTGCACACCATGCAAAGAGTATTTGTTTATAGTAAATAGTACGACAGACCAATTACAGCGTGACACGTCACAAAAGTAGGTCTGCATGCATTTAATGCATGAAGTATAAATTGGACGTGGAGAAGATGTTCTCCATACCTCTTCTGCATCCAAAAATACTCAAGTCCTTTCTTTCTTATTCCCCTCTATCTTTCTTTCTTACATCTTCTCACTTAGTGCATAGTGAAAGAACTTAGATTGTTTAGTTTAGACTATTTGTCTTTTCTATTTCCGCAACAATCTGTAAATTCATATTGTTAATATAACAAGAATTTAAAAGTGAAAAATTGTGTGATTATATTCAACCCCCCCTTCTATAATCCCAAACACTATCCTAGCTTGAAGGTCACCTACTTGGGACCAACAAGTGGTATCAGAGCAGATACAAGCTCTCATTTTCTTCTTAGAAAAATCTTGTGATCCTCTCTTCTTATTCTATGGCTCTTCAAGCTAAGGATAACTACTTTGATACCGGCTCTGCTGGAAAGCCTCCTCGGTTCAACAAGGACAACTTCTCTCTTTGGAAAACCAGGATGGAACTTTTCCTCTCTGGTTCTGATCCCCAGATTCCTTACTTCCTGGAAAATGGACCACATGTGCCTACACAAACTGTCCACCCCATTCCTGCTGCCGCTGGCCAACCAGCTGTACCTGAAAGGCAACTGGTAAAGCCTGTGACGGACTGGAATGATGAAGACAGACGCCTGGTCAACATTGACACCAAGGCTAGGTCTCTCATCGCCATGTCACTCCCTGACGATGTATTCCATTCTGTCTGCCACCTTCGCTCTGCTAAGGAGATATGGGACACTCTGTGTGTTCAATACGAGGGCACTGCTGTCCTCATGGAATCAAGAAAGATTTTCTTGGTTCGACAGTATGAAAGCTTTATTCATCAAAAGGATGAAACTCTCTCCCAGCTACATCAGAGATTCAACTGTCTTCTGATTGATCTGAAGACTATTGGTACTACCTACTCTAACTCTGAGGTGGTTACCAAGTTCATGGAAGCTCTTCCTGAACATTGGGAAATTTACACCTCCTGCTTAACTATGTCAAAGGACATAAAGACACTCACACTAAGTGAGCTGTACGGTATTCTTCTTAACCATGAACAACAGAAGAAACTGAAAAAGAATCTCATAAGAGATTCTAAAGATACCAAAAGTAACTCTGTTGCATTGGTCTCTGACTCAGTTCCTACTGTCGCCACTCCTTCTTCAGTAACTATTACTGAATTAGAATCTTCTGACTCTGACATGTCAGAAGATCCTGAATTCAATGAATCTCTTGCCTTGTTAACCAGATCTTTCAAGAAGTTTGCCAAAAAGGGAAACTTCCACAAAAAGAAACATCTTACTATTACTGACAAGCCTAAATCAGACCCTATTGATAAGGCTACTGCTATCTGCTACAACTGTCAGGGCAAAGGACACTTTGCTAATGATTGCAGGTACAGGAAAAGTCAGTTTGCTCCCCCCTCTGCTAAATCTTCTTCCAAGAATCCCAAATATCAACGCCTGAAAGAAAAATACAAAAAGATGAAAACTCAGCGCAAAGGCAAAGGTCTTATCGCAGAAGACTGCGATTGGGATGATGTCTCCTCTGATGACTCATCTGATGAGGAAGACACTCAAGTGGCACTGATGGCCATTATTGAGGAACCTACCTTAGCCCTCATGGCTAAGATAGAAGAGGTCCCTGAAGAAACTCCTACTCAGGCTCCTGAAGCTTCTTCTTCCACAACTCCTGAAGCTTCCACCTCTGCGACTGATTCTTCCAGTCAGGTACCTATTCCTCTCATCCCTCTTGAAAGCTTAACTCAGTTGGACCTGGTCACTCTCGATCTTTACAAAGCCCTTAATGGTAAAACCTCTGCTGAAAAAATGAATATTGATCTTAGAGGACAACTCAAAGAATGTCAAGAAAAAATAAAACAGCTTACCATTTTGGAAGAAAATTATAAGGACCAGGTCACTGTAAACAAAACTCTCTGTATTGAAAGAGAATTGGCTCTTGCTGCCAAAGAAAAAGCCCTTGCTCAATTAAATGCTGAAAAAGTCACCATCAAAGGATGGAGTGACGCCTCTGAAAAAGTTGATGAAATTTTAGCTTCAGGGAGATCTGACAAAAGCAAAAGAGGTCTTGGATTCACTCATAGATACACGTATGAAGAAACTAAGTATGAAAGTTCCATGCTCAAATTTGGAAAATTCGTTTCTTCTATTCCCAATCCAAATGCTCCTGAAAACATTCCTTTTTCTTCTAACACACACTCTGAAGGTGCTCCTAAGAGCAAAAAGGACACAGTCAAAGAAAAATCTAACACTGTAACACCTTCAAAGACCAAGAGTCCTAAACCCAAGAACAAAGTTCTGGGTGGTGGTCCTTCAGTCTCAGGATCAAAATCTTTCTCTCAAAATCCGGCTCCCAGACTGAAGATTGACCTGAAGCAAAAGACTCAGGAGAAGAAACCAATTCCTCCAATGTCCAATGCTAAAGGCATACTTGGTGCTGGTCCTGCTCACTTAAAGTTTAAAAACTTTCTGGACCACACTAAACGCTTTCAATATCGCAAATGTTATCACTGTGGATTAAATGACCATATTGCGAGTAAGTGTTTTGATGCTACCAAAGCTGAAAAATCAGCTAAGGTAAAGAAGATTCCCAAGACTGAGAATTCAGTCAAAGGAAAGAAGGTTGTCAAGACTGTTCCTTCAGTCAAGACTCCAGCCTCCTGTACTGATACTTCAGTAAAGGCTGACACTGACTCAACCAGTCCTACTGATACTTCTGGATCCATAGTTGTATGGGTACCAAGAAAAACTTAAACTCTAAATTTTACAGGATAAGGGCATCTGGTACTTGGACAGTGGATGCTCTCGACATATGACTGGTTCGAAATCTGTCCTCTCTAACTACCGTGAAGAAAGAGGTCCTGCTGTGACCTTTGGCGGAAACGGTAAAGGCCAAACCCGAGGGTATGGCACACTGACCAACGGAGTAACTACTTTCAAAAGAGTTGCTTATGTTGAAGGCCTGATGCATAATCTTCTGAGCATCAGTCAACTGTGTGATAAGAATCACAATGTTTCTTTCTCCAAGAAAAAGTGCAAAGTCAAGAACAAAAGAAAGGAAGTTATTCTCACTGGAGTGAGACATGCTGATATCTACATCATCAACATGAATACTTCCACTGACAACTTCTGCTTTGTATCTCGTGCTTCCACTGATACAAATTGGCTATGGCACAAGCGTCTATCTCATCTCAACTTCAAGACGCTGAACCAACTCTGCATCAACAACCTGGTCATTGGTCTTCCTGACTTTCGCTACACAAAGGTGTCTCTTTGTTCAGCATGTGAAAAAGGAAAACAGACCAGGGCTAGTTTCAAGTCCAAGCAAATTTCCTCCATCAGCTCTCCTCTACAACTTCTCCACATGGATCTCTTTGGACCAGTCAACGTCCAATCCATTGCTGGAAAGAAATACACTCTGGTAATTGTTGATGAATATTCCAGATACACTTGGGTATTCTTTCTTCGTGCCAAGAGTGATGCTCCTGAAGAAATCATCCTGTTCGTCAGGAAGATGGAAAGACTCAACAACCTTACTGTTCGATCAATCAGGAGTGACCACGGAACTGAATTTAAAAACAGTACCCTGGAAACCTTCTTCGAGCAGAAAGGTATCTCTCAAAACTTCTCCTCTGTAAGAACTCCTCAGCAAAATGGTGTTGCTGAAAGACGAAACAGGACGCTGATTGAAGCTGCGAGATCTATGCTGAGTGAAGCCAATCTTGCCACTCAGTTCTGGGCAGAAGCTGTAAATACTGCTTGCTATACTCAGAACAGATCTCTGATAGTCAAACGCTTCAGAAGAACTCCTTACGAACTCTTTCGTAACAGGAAACCCTCTATCGAACATCTCCATATCTTTGGTTGTGTCTGCTACATCCTGAACAACAAAGATAACCTTGGAAAGTTTGATTCCAAATCTGATGATGGAATTTTCCTTGGATACTCATCCATTTCTAAAACCTACCGTGTGTTCAACAAACGAAGACAAGCTATAGAGGAAACGATTCATGTCAAGTTTGATGAATCAGGTCCTACTTTCCCTCACCCTCATGAAAACTCTGAAATAAATCAATGGGCTGACTCCTTCTTTCAAGTCCCTGAACCTCCCATTGTTGATCCAACTCCTCAAAACCTCCCTGATGGTTTTGAAGAAGATCCTCCTATAACATCCACTGAAATATCTACTCCACCTCTGATTAATGCCACTCCAATTATCCAAATCACACCTTCTGAACCTGATCAACCCACTAACAGTGAAGACTTTTCTCAAACCACTGTTAGTGAGCCTACTCCTACAAATCTACTCCCTGATCCATCAATAAATGAAGCTTCCACTTCAGGACAGGTGTATCAGCCACCTGCTCTCCGATGGACCAAGGATCATCCAATTGATCAAGTTCTTGGTAATCCCTCCTCTGGCATTAAAACTCGACGTCAATCTGGTAACGTCTGTCTTTATGTTAATTTCATCTCTGAAAATGAACCTAAAGAAATAGATGATGCCTTGCGTGATCCTGCCTGGGTCTCAGCCATGCAGGAAGAGCTAGCAGAATTCATCAGAAACAATGTCTGGCTTCTCGTCCCTAGGCCTCGAAAACGTACAATCATTGGTTCCAAGTGGATTTTTCGAAATAAACTTGATGAGATTGGTACTATCATTCGAAACAAGGCTCGCCTTGTGGCAGAGGGATACAGGCAGGAAGAGGGCATTGATTATGATGAAACCTTTGCTCCTGTTGCTAGGCTCGAAGCAATTCGACTCTTCCTAGCTTTTGCAGCACATATGAACTTCAAGGTTTATCAGATGGACATTAAAAATGCCTTTCTGAATGGAAAACTTAATGAAGAAGTCTATGTGGCTCAGCCTCCTGGCTTTGTAGATCCTAAGTTTCCTGATCACGTCTACAAGTTAAACAAGGCTCTCTATGGGTTAAAACAGGCTCCTCGTGCCTGGTATGATACCCTCTCAACCTTTCTTCTCTCTAAAGGTTTTGTGCGTGGAAAGATTGATAGCACTTTATTTCTAAAGAAATATCCTAAGCATATCCTTCTTGTCCAGATATATGTCGATGACATTATCTTTGGATCCACAAATCCCAAACTCTGCGAAAAGTTTGAGTTGCTCATGAAATCTGAATATAAAATGTCTATGATGGGTGAGCTAACATTCTTTTTAGGACTTCATATCAAGCAATCTGAAAAGGGAATCTTTATCAATCAAGGTAAATATGTACATGAGATGCTGAAGAAATTTGATCTCACATCCTGTACAACGATGAAGACTCCAATGGCTCCTCCTCTGACACTTGACAAGGATTCCAAAGGGAAACCTGTTGACGTGACTCTCTACAGAGGAATGATCGGCTCTCTACTGTATCTCACAGCTAGTCGCCCTGATATCATGTACTCTACATGCTTATGTGCTCGTTATCAGGCTGAACCCAAAGAATCCCATCTGACCGCTGTAAAGCGGATCTTCAGATATCTGAAGGGAACTCCTAATCTGGGTCTTTGGTACTCCAAGGACTCAGGGTTCGATCTAACAGCTTATTCTGATAGTGACTTTGCAGGATGTAAGATTGACAGGAAAAGCACCACTGGTGGTTGTCACCTGCTAGGTGGCAAGTTGGTGAGTTGGACTAGCAAAAAGCAGAACTCTGTGTCCACATCAACTGCTGAAGCTGAATATGTTGCAGCAGGAATCTGTTGTGCTCAAGTCCTGTGGCTGAGAAATCAACTTCAGGACTATGACATACAACTTTCTAAAATTCCTATCTACTGTGACAATACTTCAGCGATAGCCATCGACAACAATCCTGTCTTACACTCCAAGACAAAGCACATTGAAGTGAGATATCACTTCATCAGGGATCATGTGATGAATGGTGATATTGAACTCCATTTTGTCCCTACTGAATATCAGCTTGCTGACCTCTTTACCAAACCACTGGATGTAACGCGTTTTAATATGCTCATCAGTGAACTTGGGATGTTAAATCCTGATGATTGAAGTTTATCAGGACAAACAGTTGTTAAATCCTATAGAATAACTATTCTCAGGACTCTTTCTTTAACAACTCCTGAACTAACTCTCATCAGAAGATAACTCTATTCAGTACTTACAAAATCTTTGTTCAAAATCCGAATACTGATGATTCTCAGGTAAGTATTTCTTCCCTCTGCTCCTGAAACCTTATCGCATTCAATGTGATAAGAGGATTTTCCCAAAACAGTACTTATCTGATAAGTACTCTGATTCCAATAAAACATATCTTTCACCAAAATGGAATCATCCCCTGAAAAGGCGGTTTTTAATTTTTCAGATAAAACAAACTTTTCATCTGCACTGACACGTAATGGGACGTTTCCTGTTCCCCACTACGTGTGTCAGGCGCGTGAATGCGCGTAGAACCTCCTTTATTCATCATTACGTTTGAATTTAGCCGCTCTTTTCTCTCTCATCCATTTTCTCTCTCCTACCACGAGGTATAAAAACCTCACTCGTAATCCTTCACACTCTTTACGCTCACAAAATTCTCTCTAAGCAATCTAGCAAGAAAAAGCAAGAACAAGTTTTCTCTCAAGAACACTAAGAACACTCATCACTTTCCTTTAAACAAGATCATCGTAAGTGTCTTTGTTCCTTGTTCTTTCCACATTGTAAGTTGGTTTTTCTTCAACTAAACAACTTATTTTGCTATACGTTTTTCCAAAAACCCTAAGATCACTTCGTTTGATCTTAGTTTTCCCAAAATCTTCTGAGATTTTTGTTAAAACATTTTATATGATTTTCTTATTTCTTTTAAGAAAAATCATAAACTCTTATTTTGATATCTTCTCATCAAAATAAAAGTTTCTTTTTAATACCAAAACACATTCTTTTGTGAATTTTGGTATCCAATCCATTCCAAGTATAAAGGATTTCACCATTTTTATGAACATATTCTGTGTTCATTGAAAAATGAAGAAAAATGCATATTTTGGATCTTTAATCATCCACATATGTTATTTTTGTGTTTAAACAGGATGGCTGCTACTACTTCTTCTTTGGACGCCCAACTCTCTTCTGAAGCTACACCACTGCAATCCGCCACTGAAAGCCTGCCGATCATCATTCCGCAGCACGACGTACAGTTCAAGCAGAACAACGTCGTTGGCCTGTTTGACATCCCAGAAGGCAAAGAATATCTGCTGCCTGCAAAGAACTTCCTCCTGAGCAGCCCTCTGAGAACGGCTTTCACAATTGACCCAAAGCCGAACAAACCTATGCTGCAACAACTTTGGTCTACTGCCACTCTTGCCAAGGAAAGGAACTCCAAGGGTGTCCTACGGGAGGTCATCAAGTTCCAGATCAAGGAAAATATAATTTCCTTTGGCTTCGGAACTCTGAGGAATGTGCTCAACTTCCCAAAGAAGAAACGCTTCCCTCCTGCTCCTACCTCCGACGAAATCATCGAATTCTTGGACGCCATTGGCTACAGATGGCCTGTGAAGGATGGCGTCATGCTTCCCAAGACTGCTGCTACTGTCCATAAGACAGGCCTAAACGCTACTTTCTATTACATATGGAATACGTTTGGCCTGTGCTTATCTGGCAAAACAGGAAGCACGGAGCAGTTCCCCACGGTGATCCAGCACATGGTCTTCTCAGCGATCAAAAATCGCGAGTTTGACTATGCTCGCTGCATATGGGAGGACATGGTCAAGAAGGTCAGGAACACGAAACGGGTCGTCAACGTTGCCTTCACCAGATTCTTCTCGGCAGTCCTGGAACTGCATATGGGGCCAAACTACCCCAAAATCGGGAACTCCAACAACTACGCCCTCGGGCCTAAGTTCCTGGATCAGGTTTCTCCAAAACCTGACGATGTCCCTCTCTCCACTGTTCTGGTTGTTCCTGAACCAGTTCAGGAGGATGAAGAGCACTCCACCTCTCCCACTGAAGGTATGTACTCTCTCTTCTCTTCCAAACCCCATTCTTCTATTTCTCTGCATGCTATGTCAGTAGCTAACCCCATACTGACTTCCCCAGCTGCAACCACTTCATCTGCGCTCCTGAAGCGCCCCCAGCCTTCTTCTGCCACTCCTCCACCTCCTCCAAAACGCGCCAAGTCGAAGGCGCAGAAGAAAAAGAAACAGGCGGCTGGTAAGAAATACTATATTACCCTGCCTAAACTCTTTAATAAACCATCTCCTTTATCTAAAACTTCTTCACCTGCAGATACTTCTATCTCTGCTCCTGTACAACAAGAACCTGAGGTTGTTCACCTCGAACACTCAGAGAACGTGGAGGGTAATCGCTCTGATACCCTCCTAGCCTCAGGTAATACTATTAAGCATAATATTGCCAATTCTTCTTCTATGAAAGCTACTGAGTCGTCTAGCACTCACTTAGCTACTTTGATTACAGGTTCTTTAGGAGCAGCCACTGAAGGGCATCCCCAACTTCATCAGGATGACCCCTTCAATGACTTCGTCTTCACGGACGCCGAGCGTCAGCTGAACGCAGCTGAGCTACGTCGGCAGTCCGCTGAACGACAACTGCAGGAGGCCCGCACAGCTCTCCAACAGAAGGAGGACGAGCACCTGGCACGCCTCCAGGCATTGGAACTGGAGCTTGCCGCTGCAAAGGCCGCTGCCAGTACCGCTGAAGCCGCCGCCGCCAATGCCACTGCCGCCGCCGTCGCCGCCACTCCGCCGCCTACGGCTGTTACCCTTACGATTCCTTGTCTGGATAACATCCATGACAAGGTCTCACAAGTGGCCACCTCCTCCAACAACCTTCAGGCATCTATTAATGACCTGAAGGCCTCTGCTCTGCCTGCACTCTCCACCACCATCCACAACAACACCAACTCTCTCACCACTTTCCAATCAACAGTGGTTCAGAGATTGGATGCTCAGGAAGCAGGCCTCCGCGCCCTCCAGGAGCAGGTGACTGGCCTCACCACTGCTGTCAACGCCCTCACCTCTGCTCCTGCACCGCCTCCATCATTCACCACTGCAGACAGGGATGTTTTGCATTCCCTGATCTCCTCTTCCTTCATCTCGCGCAAAGTCCTTAGCGACATGGCCTCTCTCCTCCAGAGGAACCTATCAACAGCCGCCTTGGTACAGGCACCTGTTGAGGGGGAGAGACAGCCGAGAGACCAATCCGTTTACTCCCCCTCCACCAACTGGAGAACCAACGAACAAGGGGGAGCGAACGAGGAAGATGAAGAAGATGATGATGAAGATGATGAAGACGACGATATCTTCGTCGAGAAGGTTCCAACAACGCCCACTCCAGGGCCTGCACAATCTCAGGGGGAGAACCTCGGTGCACCTGGTACGTTACTATTACCATCCTCTCCCTCATCCTCTGATAACCAACCAATCTCTTCTCTCCTTAAATCTAAACCTGCACCTGAAACCATCACCCTTGACACCTCCTCTGAAGACTCTCCAATAAACAACCTTCAAATGGTTGTCTACCAACCACCCAAACAACCTACCCCTGAACCAACACCTCATTCTTCTCCTAAACAAACCTCTGAACCTGAAAACCAAGAAAACTCTGACTTTCAGGATGTGAACTTTGGTTCTGTCACTGGTGAGATTATTCGCCTCATGGAGAATAGTCCATCAGAACAGACAAGAGCCGAATTAAGCAGAATGACTTTCAGAGTAACTCCTCTTAACCCTGAATCCATTCCCTCTAAACCAACCCGCTTTAACCCTGAAGCATCCTCTTCTAGAACCCCTGAAATAAGAGCCCCTCCTGAAACCATTTGCCTATCATCAGATGATGAATTCATCTCTGATGACTTCTCTACCCCTGCTTCTTCTCCCAGATCTCCTCCCTCTAACTCCCCTAGATCTGAAGGTGAGAATTACCCTGACAACTCTGCTATTGTCAACAGGGATGGGCGTTTAGACGCCGTGATAGAGCGACTCGAGAGTACAAGAGTAAAAATTCCTCTTCGTACCTCTTGGGACTCCGAGTTCGCCTATCTATCACAAGAGGAATACAACGCTGCTGTACAGGCTCAGGAGGAGCATAATAAGAAGCAGAAGGAAGCCTTCCTCTCCGCTCAAGCCGCTCGAAGGCTTGCATCGGATTTTGTTGAAGAGGACGCTGAAATAAGTGCTGATCCTGTTCTAGCACAGAAGGCCGCGCTGAAGGTCTTCAACAGAAATGCTGAAGCTCAGTCTGAAGAAGTTAACACAGAGCTTGACTGGTGCAGAGACCGCCTTCACCTCAGAAAACATGGTGCTGCTATCTCTGGAATCCATCTCAGCCGAACTCGCGGCAAAAGAGCAAAAACATGGATCACCGTCAAACGCTCAGGAGTCAAGGACGTGCAACACACTCTGGACAAGTTAGATCGTTACAACTTGTCAGAGTGGAACGAGATCAGATCCCTACTTCCCAAAGCCAACAAGAACTATCGGGCTGAAGTAGAAGAAGTCATCGAAGGACTTATTGCACGCATCAGAAGGACAACGGAAATTCCTGATGACCTTCTCCAGCCTTCTTCAGCACTGCCTCAGCCACCTGTTCGAAGATCAGCCGGTGCTTCAACAAGGAGACCAACTCCTTGCATGCCCAGAATGGTTATCAAACCACTGGACCTCTCGATGCTTGATCTTTCACTCCCTCTAGGAGTCTCTCTCTCTCTGAAGGACAAGTCATCAGAGAACCTGTTCATGGTATTTGTGTAAGCGACAACTCCAAAATATTACGCTTTCAGCGTTTCAACGAGCTACACAAAGCACCATATGAACACTTGGTTTCTGTTCTCTTCACTGCTCAAAGAGACAAGAAAAACCAAGATAATAAAGAGATTATTCGCACTGTCAGAGCTATACTCGATCATCGACTCGCCTTCAGCAACACTCCTGTTCCAATCGTAGTCAAGACTGAAGAATTTAGCGAAGACTCTGATAGTTAGAATATTTTTGTAAATTTTTCTTTCAGTACTTCAATTATGTACTCTTGTATTTTCTTTACTCTTGTAACCTGATTGAGATTAATGAAAATGCAATTCAGTGCATTGTACTTTATTCCATCATAGTACTGAAAAAAATCCCTCAAAACAGTAAATGGGACATGTACCTTTATGAGTTCTATTTCCTACTGTTTTATCTAGACTTAGAATTTTTTTTCTTTCTAGACTTAGACAATTTCTCTGTTGTCTTATCATTATCATTTAGGGGGAGATTGTTGATCCAGCTCTCCTAAGACCTGATGAAATGATAATGATCCTGAATCTTTACTTAGTGAATAGGTTTTTACTTCTGTTATAGCTTGAGGAATTATCACTGAATCTGTTCAGTGTTATTCCATGTTACTTATGCTGTAACTTAATTTTATAGTAATCAGGATCAGGATCAGGAGACGAACGAGTCTGTTCTGCAGTCTACTGATCCTATCCACTGAAGTGAAGACCTCCTGAAGACATTAAGATCATACACAAAGAACCATCAGCGACGTCGAAGAAATAGCTGATGACAGGAACAGCATGCTCGTGATCTGAAGACGGAACTCAGTGATAGCAGGCTGCTCAATATCGTATGACATCCTGAAGACTCAACAGGATACAAATGACCCTGAGCTTCATCAGTATCAGGACCCTAGTCACTGATCAGTATCCTGATCCTGAAGGATTAGAAAAGTGTCTTAGTCTAATGCACAAAAGGATTATCCGCCTTTACTGACACAAAAGTACATAAGGACAGTCTCTTTATTGTTCCCTCCGTACTTATCAGACCTCAAGGCAACTGTTTACACACTTCCTCTTTTGCACACCATGCAAAGAGTATTTGTTTATAGTAAATAGTACGACAGACCAATTACAGCGTGACACGTCACAAAAGTAGGTCTGCATGCATTTAATGCATGAAGTATAAATTGGACGTGGAGAAGATGTTCTCCATACCTCTTCTGCATCCAAAAATACTCAAGTCCTTTCTTTCTTATTCCCCTCTATCTTTCTTTCTTACATCTTCTCACTTAGTGCATAGTGAAAGAACTTAGATTGTTTAGTTTAGACTATTTGTCTTTTCTATTTCCGCAACAATCTGTAAATTCATATTGTTAATATAACAAGAATTTAAAAGTGAAAAATTGTGTGATTATATTCAACCCCCCCCCCTTCTATAATCCCAAACACTATCCTAGCTTGAAGGTCACCTACTTGGGACCAACAGAAGCCAACAGTTTAGCAAAATGTAATAAGTAGCGGAAACTCATCCCAACCATAATTATTTAAAACCATTTAAAACATCGTAAAAGTGTAACTGAAACCCATTCATGTTTAGGAAAAACACCAACAAAACTGTTTACACAATTTCAACAACGTTTATAAACCGTAATCAAGTAGTTCTTTTAAAACCTTTAACACCATCCTTTCCAATCTTGTCCATTGAGACTGAACTGGCGAATCCCGGAACCTCACTTCTTATCCTTTCCCTTACGGGAAGTACCTGTCACTAAAAATGGTAAACAACAACGGGTAAGCTTTCGCTCAGTGAGCACACATCTATACCAACGTAACCATACATACATAATCGAAATACATCGCAATCACATATCACATAACTTGATCCATTGACACTGGTACCAGGCCGCTTAATCCATAACTTGATCATTTGTTCCCGAAGGAACTATTTTCCCTAGTGGTAACCCGTACCAACTAGGTGTTAACATAATCCATACATCATCCATAATCTTCCCTAGGGGTATTTCTACCACCATAGGTACTATCATGCCTTATTCCCGAAGGAACACATCTCCTCCTAGGGGTAACAAGTACCACCTAGGCATTAACATAACCATAGCAACACATAATCACATATGCATAACAATCACATAAGCATGACCACATCAATATAGATAGAGTACTCACCTGACAATGTGTTACTCAAACAAACACGTTCACAAGTGAAAGGTTCGCCACGTACCACCTATAACATATACGTACACATAACACATATCAACAATTATTTAAATTAATCTTAATAAACGTACCCGAGCCTTAGGCTCCAAACTCATGGAAAAGCTACTCCAATTCTATCAACCTTCCTACATTATTATCTTAAACAATCCCTTACGGAAAACCCCTTGAGAGAACCCCAAATGGTCGCCACAAGAAAAGTCACAAAAAAAAGATATATAAACTTTCTGCCCAACTTCCCGGGCATGAAAGATCCTCCCCGGGCGGGACAGAACGTTCCTAGGCGTGAAAGAATTCTCCCCTGCCGCGAAAGAAGACATATATGTTTACTCCATGAATTTCCAATCCCAAACTCGTGGGTTTTCACTCCAACCCATAAATTCAACCATTCTTTGAGCAAATAAGTGTATACAACCATCTCCAAACATTCAATTACATTCTATAACATATAACCATTACAAAACCTACAATTGATGATCAATTAATCATAAATTCCCAAACCAATTTAATTGGAACCCTAACCTCAAAAAATCAATTCAATCCAACCAAATACAAAGTCTATACTTCATTCTCATACCAATAACCAATAATTATAACATTAATTTGAAGTATAAACAAGTATTTGATGATCAATTGATCATCTCTCCACAAACCCTAGTCCCAACCATAAACTCAATCTTAAAAAAACATGAATTGGGATCATACCTTATGCAATTCTCGTAGTCACCACTTCAATTGCACAATAGCCGCCTTTGATCTTGCTTCACTTGCTCCCAATTTCTCCAAGGATTCGCTCTCACCCTCCCTTCTCTTATCTGGAAATCGACTAAACAAAACTGAAGGGAAGTTGAGGGTTTTTCTCCTTATATACATGCCACCACTTAACCCTTAACTTTCAAAATTAACCCTTTATGCCCTTTAACTTCTACAAGCAACATAACCGTCAATAATTAACTCCCCTCCTACTAAAATAGTTAAAATACATAACTTTGAAAACGGAGTGTTACAACCTAATAGTCTATAAAGCTAAATTAATTAACCTAAAACAACTAGTATTTTTGGGGGGTTTTATGAAAAACATTAATTAACTAAGAAAGCAATAAAATTTAGATCTTTTTATAATGAAGAAAGCAAGTACTTACTATGGATACATAATCACTTTTCCAGATGATTTGAAATAAAACTAAAAGATATAGTTTTATGGTTATTGTAATATGAATATATGTGATTTAAAACCAGATTGGTCTCCTAGCCCAAGTACAGAGATTAAAAAATCTAGTACAAGTCACCCTATTTATTGCCAAATCGTGGGACCCTAATCTCCAACCTACTCTTGATCCGATGGGTTGCTTACCACGTCACCAAGGTGAAAGGTAAGGGAGATTGATTAACCGATAGGAGTTTGCTCATTAATTGTCAGATAACGAACACACACAATCAACGAATTCAAGTAGCCACAGTCAAAACAATAAATAGGAATCACAAGACAAACATTCAATAAACCATGAAACTATTAATTAAACCACAAATCAAATCATCTTTCCAAGTTCATCCAACTGTAGTAAGAACTAAAGTAAATTAGCCACTAAACATAACTTCTACTAAAGAAAGCAATAAATATGAACACATTATGCAGACCCTGCGACAGTTGATGATCGGGCACCAGCAAGACGACTCCGGGTAAGCACCGGTGAAGTTTCACCATGTTTAAGCACCGCTCTCCACTGCTGGCTCATACAACTCCTCCTCCAATGGCTAATTCTGCACTCCCCGAGCTTTTTTGAATATTTTCTGGATTTTTCTTGTTGATCTTTGAATTGCTGGCTTGAAGGCTGTATTTATACATAATTTTCTAGGTAGTATACTAGTGTAACTTTTATTTCGGGCTTATAAGCTAATTATTTTATTTTTCTACAAGACATTTGTCTTTCTAGTTAATTTATTTGAATTTTATTTCATAATAAATATAATACATTAATTTTTATTAGTATTTATTAATAAAAAGGAAAAGAAAGACAAAAAAAAAGAATTTAATATTAAAGGGGGGGGGAGAGAGAGAGAGAGAGAGAGAGAGAGAGAGAGAGAGGAGAGAGAGAAAAATAAAGAGAAACAATTAAATGATGGCTCAGACTTTTAGGTATTTTTGAAATGTTAGGCTTTGTTTGGCAAGCATAAGCTAGCTTATAAGCTAGCTGATAAGCTAGCTTATAAGCTAGTCCATCCAAACATGTACCAGGAAGCTAGCTTATAAGCTAGCTTTTTGAAACGCTACTTTGAGTAGCTTATGAGGAGCTTATTGTAGCTTTTTCCAATTATACCCTTATTAATATTAATTATTAAATTCAAATATACCCTTTTTGGTCATTTTACATACTCATAAGCTAGTTTTTGCCAAACATAATTTGTTCAACAGCTAGCTTATCAGCTACTAGCAAGCTTATCAATCAACAGCTAACTTATCAGCTATCCGCTAGCTTATCAGCTACCAGCTAGCTTATAAGCTACGCTTGCCAAACATAGCCTTAGGTAATAATTTACTATAGGATGGGGTGTCTTGATCCATAGAGTGGAGTGTAGGAATCCATTAGGATCATGGGTGTTGTTACCAAACACCCCCTCTACCTATAAAATCAATCAAAAACCATCTAGAAGTTTGGAAAATGCTATTATAAAATAAAAAAGTCAACGTATTTATAATAAAAATTATCTAGGAAATTGAAAATATGTCAATTTATAGAATAGAGAAAGGCTCCTTATATACAGGGGCATATTTATTACTTGTGTTGGGGGCTCGGCTGACCCCCATAATCTTCTCAAGTTCTGTATTGTTCTTGTGGTGCACTGGTGCGTGTTTTATTTTTTATATAAATTCTTTTATTTTGTCCCTTAATTTCCCAAATAGAAAGGGTTTAACCCCAAGATGGCATGATTTTTCAATTAAATTCTTGAATATTCAATAGCCAATTTAGAGTTTGGCCTATAGTCTTTAAAGCCCAATATATATGATCTAAAATTTCTATAGAGTTTAACATTTATCATCATCAATGTTAATTGTTTGTTTTAAGTTTATTAGTTTATGGCTAATTTAGTGATTCTCATTTTTATTTTGTCCATTGTTGATTGATTGATGAATAATTTTGTCAATTGTTTTATTATTTCATCGGAAAGATGAAAAGGTTTCTAATAGAAAAGTACCAAAATCTAGAACCAAGGCAATAATGATAGTGTTGATATCTGTATTATTTCTCAACCTAGCTTGACCCCCATAATTAAAATTCTCAGATCCACCTCTGCTTATATATATATAGAATTAGGTTCAAACAAGAACAAAACCAAATTGCAATATATATATAATGTATATATATATTTTGTGCATGGACGCCCACTCACGGCTCACCCACTCGCCTTGTCGGAGCGTGGCCTACACACGCTTTTTCCATCGCAGCACAAAATCACATGTGATTTCCTTGGTTCCGTTGTTTTTGCAAATTGGGTTGTTCTTGTATGAATCTCTCTCTCTATATATATATATAGATATATATAAGAGCTCCATTGTTGTGCCTCTAAAATAAGTCTCCATAATGGCTCTTTTATATATATATATACTAGGCAGGGTCTCGGCCGTCCATAGACGGCCCCGTGCCCACGAAACGACCCGAGTTTGCTGGCTTAAGATTTTTTAATTACAAACAACATTCCAATCCAAGAACCAAACGCAACCATTTTTGGGTTGTACCAATCCAGTTCCTTCTGGAGGTTTGAGTAACGATGACCCGACATATCTAAGAAACGAGTGCATCAAAGTGGGTATAGGGTTAGAATCTCAAAACAATAATTATTAAATTGAGTCAAACCCAAAATGGGTGTTCATCAATTTTCAAAATAAATGTATCCCAATAACTCAAATCCGATATCTAAAAGATTTATCTCAAATTATTAATCAGAATTCAAGATTCATCTCAAATTATCAATCAGAATTCAAGATTCATCTCAAATTATGAATCAAAATTCAAGAAATCAACCGTTTATTCAAGGATGCCCAAAATCAGATTAAGAAAAGTAGTTTAACAAATCCATTAATTGACAAAAAATATGAAACAATAATCACAAATTGACAACTACATATGCAAAGAATCATAAAAGTATGATCCAAAATTCAATCAAGAAACATAAACCATATGCTAAAAAGTTGTATTACCTCATATTTATTTCAAAGCTTTGTTAGATTGTGATTTGTGAGTAGAGTGCCTACCTACTCCCCTACCACTTACCAGCAAAGAGTTTGGGAATGAAAAGAGGGAGACGTGTCCGACCAATTGTTATATTTTCCGACGACAAGTCAAATTTAATACGCTCCGTCTCTCTATCAGGTTGAATTGGAATATTTTCAATATCCCCATGTCCAAATTTGCTTACCTCTCGCGGAAACTGTAGTGGGTAAGAGTTGTTCAAAGATATGCCTTAGTGATCTTAATATGATGTGGATTAATCATTGATATATATGTTCCTTTGCGACATAAAAAGGCAAACCATGTAGCATATATTTAGAGGCTTAACTCAGAAAGAATAAAAGTGACTTTAAGAGCTAGGAGACTAATATTACCTATCACAAAGGCAAACCATTAAACAACTTCTTTGTCATCATCGTTTGACTCTTCCGTCCATCAATCTTCTTATCCTTTGTTGTCTGGGTCGAGAACTCTGACTCCTCCATCTACCGATCTTCATGTTCTTTCTGACATGGATCAAAAAGAATGATTAACGCCTTCTTCATCGGCTCCATTGTTCTCGTTGGCGTACGATCTTCCTTTTCGTAACCTCAAAATTCAGAACCTGAAGATGGCCAGAAAAATGACGAAACAATTATTAAATAAAAACAAACAAAAAAGGCCAAACTTTATGATGATCAACCAAACTCATCATCCATATCAACAAACACACACCAACCCATTTAGAAAATCAAAATCTTCTAAGGATTTCTTGAAAAAAGAAAAGAAATGGGTATCTTGAATTTGAACTCAAGGATCTTTACTCTTCTGAAACATCATAGGAAAATCAAAACAATAAACACAATTTAGTTGTATCTCATCACATTTGGTACCCATGAGATTCTAGAAGACGTTGACAAACGCCCATTTGATCTTGACAAGATGAAACAACTTGCTTAGAAAGAAGATCCTATAGACAATGAAAACAATGTATAAAATTTGAAGCACTTAAGAACTCCCTTGAAGGGTTAAGGGCCTATAATCCTATCAGTAGTTCACCAATGTTCCCAATAACGTGTTAGTAATTATGTGCAGAAGTTAACAAACCAGTAGATTACACATCCAATGTTACAAGACACTTGAGGGTCACACCTGTGAGGACCTATAAATCGAATAAGTTAAATAAAACCCATAAATGGAGAGATTGGATTTATAATTATAAATCAGTTGGGTAATTTCAGTCACAAATCCCAAAGTTTGAGGGTTATTAATTAATTATGTAAATTATATGTTTATTAGATAAATAAATATATAATAGGATTAATTAATGATTATCTAGAAAATTCTTTTCTTGAAGGAAAAGAAAAGAATAAGATAATCAAAAGGAAACTGAATCAGATAGAAATTGTATTTTTCTTTCCTATATAAATAAGCCTTATGGGATTAAGAATCAATTTTCAATCAATTATCTAGTAATCAGATAACTCTCTCTCTCTCCATTCCAACCGGCGCCGCCCCCTCCCCTTGCAACAAACCAGCTCGGTTTTTCAGTCTTTCGGGTTTTCGTTCTACTAGAGGAACATTCGTTGGTCGTTCATTGGTGGACTTATTCTCAAGCAATCCAGGTAAATCTTTCTGAATCCATAACTGTTAGGATTAAATAAAACAACGATAAGGTTTGTGGATTTTTAGGGTTTTGTATCCAAATTGCTTCCGCATTAGATCAAACCAGTGAGGTTTCGGTCATGTAGATCTTTGACCAGTTTGGTTATTAGGTTTATAAGTTTTTCTCTAACCAGTTAGGTTTTGAGAACCATAGTGATCCTTGTGTCAGCTTGACCCGAGGGATCCCACAAAAACCCATCAGTGGTATCAGAGCTACTGGTTCAATCGTTTTTAGTTTTATTTATTCTCGTATGATCCGTTAAAATTGTTTTCTTGTGTATCGATTTTTAAATTGAAAAATCTGAATTTTAGTTGAAAACTTAGTTGTGATCCGTAAAACCCGGAATATCACCGAACCCGAACCACCATAGCCCCGCCACCGTAGTGGTGGTGGTGGCGTCGCAAATCTGCTCAAGCATCGGCCAAATCACCAGTGTGGTGGTGCCCGTGAACCGCGGCGATAAAAACCTCGAACCACGGCTAAAGCCGTGGTCGTACAACCCAAGCCACGGCTGCATCACCGGATCGGTGAATGCAGCCGGCCACCAATCGCGACAGCGACGGTGGTAGTGGCGGTGGTGGTAGCCGTAAGGTACAACTCGGCTGTGGTAGAGTTCCACCACAAACCGAGACCGGTTCAAAAACCCGCAACCACCAGAAACCGCAAACGCGGTGGTGGACGGCGGTGTTCGCAATGGTGGTGGTGTTCGGATGTTGTTCTTCGCGACCGACCGCACCTCAGATCGGCGGTAGCAGCGGTGGTAATCGATCGGCGATGGCGGTTGTTTCGCCATAACCGCCGATAGCAGCGGCGGTAAAAACCGCGAACCGCGGCGAGCCCGAAGGCCAGACTGTGGTCGACGCCAAGGCCAAACCACTAGCATGGTGGTGGCCGGCGATGATCAATGGCGCTTACGCCGATTACGGCCGCCGCTGAAGGCGATGGCTGTTTACTGTGATCGCCGGGCTACACCACGCATAGCGGTGGCGGCATTCGGTTGTTGTCGTTCGACCGGCCACACCACAGTTAGTGGTGGCGGCGATTGATTGTCGTCCCGATCACCGGCCCACACCACACGTCGTGGTGGTGGCAGCGACATTGTTGTTTACATTCACCGAATGGCGGTGGTGGTGGTTGATGACCACCTGTGGAGAGGCATCGGCCACCGCCGCTAAACCCGAACCACCGCTGGCTGCCTTACGGCAGCACCAAGCGGTGGCGGTGAATGATCAAAACGCAACCACCAGAGACCACCTTGGTGGCGGTGGTGTGCGTCAACGAAACCACAACAACCACGATTGCGGTGGTGGATGGCGATATAAATCGCAGATCACAGGACGGTGGTGGCGACAGTTGTTCGCCGATCGATGGAGGACGGCGGTGACGATTAGATCACCGGCCGAACAATCAAATCATTGGTGCCGATGACGGCGTTTGGTGTTTCGCGATTACCACGGCCAAACCACCAGTTCGGTGGTGGCCGACGACATCAATCCAAGTGAGGTCACGGCGCGAGTGTCGTCTTCGTGACCTGAACATGACTACGAACTACTCTAAAGTTTTTCTTTTTCGGTCGTTTTTGGGCCTAATCGTTGCCGGGCCCAAAATCCAAAAATCTTGGGTTAAGTTTATGGCCCAAGAGAATTATTTGGTTTTAGACTTTTTACCCAAGTTAATTTTATTCAGATAATTTTGTTTTTAAAGTTTTACTAAACTCATATTTATCAAACTAATTATTTTGATCCGTTTAAATCTTTGTGTCATGTTTGATCAGTTATTCAAAAAACACAACACAGTTTACGGGTCGGTTTTTGTACCAACAATTTTGTTCGGTAAACTCCGTTTGATTTAATTTTGAATAAAAGGGTAAATGTTTTTGAAAACTGGTTTTGTTTTATAAAATAGGTTTATAGTTTGTAAATCTTAATTATATTCAAGTAAAAACCATTTTCAAACTAAAACGTTATATTTGGCTTATAAAACAGTTTGTTTTATAAAGTCAAGTTCTTGACATACAAAACGAAATAATTTTAACGGATCTAGTTTTGATTTACGCCTAAATATATATTGCTTGATTTTGTGTCTTATAGTAGATGCATGATTATTTAAATTATATACATGCGTGTGTATATATAAACCTATTATAGATTTTGCCAACTTAGACCCTTGACGAATTTTCGGGGAGGCCTGCGTGCCATTTACAACCCCTTATGTAATAATGACCTTAGGATAGATACTTTATTCTTGCGAGATGGCAAGGCCAGTGGGAGCTACTGGAGTTCTTTCTCTTTCCGGAGTCCAGGCAAAGATGACGAGGCCAGTGGGAGCTACGCAAAGCTTTTGAAGCTTTTAGTAAAAAGGGTCATTATTGGTCCATAGGAAACAAACGTTGGCAAAAACTATAATTAGTAATTGTATGGTTGATTATTATTTAACTGCATGGTTGAATGTTTACATGTTAGTAGTTTTTAAAAATTAGAAGGAATTTTAAGACTAACTAATATCACAAAATGAGATAGGTTTTTATTACCAGTTTTTCAAAACGGTAGATTTTATTTTAAACCTATAAATGATTGTTTTATCTAAAAGGCAAGTTGACAAAACAGTTAGTTTTAATCAACTAGTATGCTATTAAACAGTTAGTTTTAATTAGCAAGTGACTTTAAAACAGTTAGTTTTAAATAGCATGTATGTTTGAAACAGTTAGTTTAAAACATCAGTTGCCTTTATAACAATCAGTTTTTCAGAATTATGTTTTTCAAAAATCCTGGAAATAAAAGTTTTTCAAAACCCCGAAAATCATAGATCAGTAGTGCAACCCATCTAGGGGCACCTCCGGCGTAAGGTACGTAGGTGTTCTGAGAGAACACACCTTGAACGTCCACGTTCAAACCGAAGCTGGGGGGGTTACATAACTCTGCGAATTATCTCCGGGTGGTACCGGCCAGAGTAAAGTGATCAGGTTCCCAAAATGGTGAGATCTATTTTGGTACTGTTAAGTTCACCGGGAGGTACCGGGCCAAAATTCACTAAGAGGGACCGAAACATGTACGGATAGTTACCGTGGTTCCGAAAAGATCTAGGAGTCATATCAGTTAGATATGATTGGTAAAAGTCCTTACCTACCGAAATAGTACGGGCCTGGTGGAGTAAGAACACACCGCACATCAGGACGTATGAAATAAGGATCCTAGTCCAATAAATTGATCATTTAAGGGTTTATTGATATTTATTGGAAATGAGTCAATTTACAGTTGCTAAAAATCAAAGTTTTAAATGTGTAGATGGCAAGCACCGTTTCCAACACAAACAATCTTTCCCTCCGCTCTATCCTTGAAAAGGACAAGCTGACCGGCCCCAATTTCTTTGACTGGGAGCGCAATCTGATGATTGTGCTCAGACACGAAAAGAAATGGTATGTCCTTGAAGAGCCTCTTGGGGAGGCTCCTCCAGCAAATGCTCCGGCTGCTGCTAGAAATGCTCACAAGAAGCATTCAGATGATCTGCTAGATGTCGCTTGTCTCATGCTTGCAACTATGGGCCCAGATTTACAAGCAGGGCTCATGAACACCAATGCTTATGACATGATCCGCCAGTTGAGGGACATGTTCCAAACGCAGGCTCGTACAGAACGTTACGATGCCACAAAAGCATTCAATGAGTGCAAGATGATCAAGGGGACTTCAGTAAGTGACCACGTCATGAAAATGAAACGGCACTTGGATCACCTGGAGAGGCTCGGTCACCCAGTTCCATTGCAGCTAGCAACGGATACTATACTCAACTCACTGTCAGAAGACTACAAGCCTTTTGTAGTCAACTATAACATGAACAACATGGAGAAGTCAATAGCTGAATTGCGCTCCATGCTTAAGACTGCTGAGTTGAATATGGGGACCAAGAATAAAGCCAAGGACATCCTAATGGTGAGAAATGGAGGAGTGAAAAAGAAACATGGGCATGCGAGCACCAGTAAAGGGAAGGGACCAGTTCAGGCCGTCCAGAGTGCACCCAAGGTTCATGGCAAAAGCAAAGGCAAGGGCAAGGGCAAGAAGGTTAAGCCGAATAAAGCTAGGACCGAGAATCGCTGCTTCACGTGCAATGAAGTCGGTCACTGGAGGCAAAACTGCCCAAAGCGTCATGAAGCAGGTATGTAAACCTCAGATATTTATGATTGCTTTAGTTTGTCACCTTTTACTTGTTAGTTTACAAGTACACTGATACCTAGAGCAAATGACTATTGCAGGTGGTCAGAAGTGAGGTGCCCAGGAGTTGCAAGGATCAAGATAGAAGTTCATTTTAGATATTTTTCAAGACATTCTTTATTATTTTAAACAGTTATTTTTGGTTTATGGTTACATTTTAAATACTTATAATTTATTGAATGATTTTAAATTTTATAAGTTATTGTCTTGAATAAATATCTGTTATGCATGAAGTTTTAAATCTGACAAAGTCAAGTTTTGACTTGATTAGATCCTAGATATTGCCTATTATAGTTACTTCAATAGTTTTAATTAAATTGAAGTAATTTATATGAAAACTGTCAAAAACACACGAAATACTATAGGAATGTGTTTTTGGGAATAAAACATTTATGAGTAAAAGATTATGAAATAATTTTTGTGATCAGGTTTAATTACTCAAATGTTTAAAAGAGAATTTAGGATATTAACTCAGATAGGGTTAATAATAACAGTATTTATAAAAACTAGGAAAGTTCCAAGTTTTGGAATTATGATTTAACAAAATCCAGTTAAGTTTTATAAATATTAGATTTTTGAAGTTCATTACTTAAAATATAATTGACTAATCAAAGCTTTGACTAAGTCAATAGTAAATTTTAAGTAATAGTTGGTTTTCATAAAGGTTAGTGGTAGTCCAGCTTATTCTCTATCTAGTCTGAGATAAAGAATGAAACAAACAATTATTGATTTTATATATCTCGGAATTCATGATCCAGGTAGGATGAGAATTCATAAGATATAATTTACCTTTTAGTCAAAAAGGGAATGAAAGTTTCAAAGTATTTGAAACAAATGTCTTAAATGACTGTAAGTCAATAATTAAAATGTTGGATTAATTAAAGATAGAATTCCAGTAGATTTGCCAAACTAATAAAATGGAATCAGATTTCAGGTAGAAATCATTCATCTACACAGCAACTAAGGAAAGTTGCAGTTTACCTTTACATATTCAAGGTAACTAGGAGTTTTTCAGGTCTACAAGTTCAGGGAATATGGTAAAAGTAAAGTCTAATTTTTGTTTAAAAGTGTTTGCAAAAACAATAAATAGCAGGTTCAAGTAAACTGTATCAGAGGATACAAACTTGAATTGTTTTGGTTATTACTTTGATTAAAAAGGTAAACATTAATCAAAGGGTTTAAACTGAAGATAGGTGATACTTCTTTTTAGACCAATATTTAACAAACGTACAATAGATACCATAAAAGTTATTAAGGAATGTCATTAATTTTGTTATTATTACAGAGTGTAGTATGGACTATACAAAATTAATTTCTTTATCACTTTTATATTTTGCATGTTTTATAATCCAGGAATGAAACTAGTTTCCCAGTTTTTCATTCAAAATTTGTCCGTGACAACTTATCGTGGTGGGAACCCGATAGGGTGTTAAAGTCATTGTGAACTTTTGGGTAGTTATGACCAGTTGTTGAACAACAGCTACAAGTGTTGTAGACCAAAAATTGCACAGATATTTGATAGAGAAGCAGATATCGGACGTGATCCGCGGTTGAGATTACTTCTTGGATTTTGTCATAAGTAAAATCTCACAGTGGTTGTCCCTATCACCTGAGGTATCTGGTTTGATATCATGAGGACTGCTGGATACTTAGTGCGTTCAACCGCTACGCCATAACAGGGTGGCTATAAAGGGCGTAACTAGATTCAGCGGAAGCCGTGGTGTTAGATGCAGATATGCAAGATGGGATTTGCACCTCTTCTATGAAGAGAGATATTTCTGGGCTCCTTGACTGACTGAATATACTGATGAAATGCATGGCCATGCCCAAACGAACTGATTAGTTCTTTGTCGTTTACCTATCAGTAGAAGTCGGATAGTCGAGAAACAGAATCTTGAGTATTTAGAGTTGACACAGTCCAAGCTCGTACTCATAGATGAAATATCGTGTTGCAAAGGGAAAAGCCAAGATGTACCCAATTTATGAACAGTAGTTTCATAGATGTTATTTCCTTAAGGAAATGTTCTATCACCAGTCTGGGTATAAGAGTTCTTGTAACCTGGTTAACCTAAGTGCCTGTCTAGGGGCCTCCTTAGGTCCGTGTGATAAAGACGGTATTGCCAACTTGCACAAGTGGGAATCTGTTAGTAATTATGTGCAGAAGTTGACAAACCAGTAGATTACACATCCAATGTTACAAGACACTTGAGGGTCACACCTGTGAGGACCTATAAATCGAATAAGTTAAATAAAACCCAGAAATGGAGAGATTGGATTTATAATTATAAATCAGTTGCGTAATTTCAGTCACAAATCCCAAAGTTTGAGGGTTATTAATTAATTATGTAAATTATATGTTTATTAGATAAATAAATATATAATAGGATTAATTAATGATTATCTAGAAAATTCTTTTCTTGAAGGAAAAGAAAAGAATAAGATAATCAAAAGGAAACTGAATCAGATAGAATTATAGAAATTGTATTTTTCTTTCCTATATAAATAAGCCTTATGGGATTAAGAATCAATTTCAATCAATTATCTAGTAATCAGATAACTCTCTCTCTCTCTCTCCATTCCAACCGGCGCCACCCCCTCCCCTTGCAACAAACCAGCTCGGTTTTTCAGTCTTTCGGGTTTTCGTTCTGTTAGAGGAACATTCGTTGGTCGTTCATTGGTGGACTTATTCTCAAGCAATCCAGGTAAATCTTTCTGAATCCATAACTGTTAGGATTAAATAAAACAACGATAAGGTCTGTGGATTTTTAGGGTTTTATATCCAAATTGCTTCCGCATTAGATCAAACCAGTGAGGTTTCGGTCATGTAGATCTTTGAACAGTTTGGTTATTAGGTTTATAAGTTTTTCTCTAACCAGTTAGGTTTTGAGAACCATGGTGATCCTTGTGTCAGCTTGACCCGAGGGATCCCACAAAAACCCATCATAACGGAATTCACATGGTTGCAAATTCCTCCCATAGATATTCAACTCCATTCAAATATGATCCCATCTTGAACTTTTGGCTTATTATTGTTGTTAACATTACTATTATGGGTACTATAGCCACTATGAATCACTCATTTGAACAGTAATATAGTTACCAGTTGAAATCAAATCAATAAACAATTAGCTTTAAAAACCTTCAATTGATCAGAAACCTCAAAGACTAAAGAAAATGCACACCTGATAAGAACACAATGCAAGAGAAATCAAAGAATGAAATTAGCCAAACAATTGATAAACAAGAAAATAAAGCAAACCCACATGGAAAAACACCTAGATTCTCATGTATGTTGATCAATAAACCCAGAATCTAAAAGATGCTGAATAAAAGATAAAAGAAAATAACTTGAAATAAGGCAGACGACGTTACTTCAACCTTTTTGTTTGAAAGGTTGGGAATCGAAGCAAGTCTCTTCGTTTTCTTCATCGCAATACATGCGGAAGAAGGTTGCGACTGGTTAGGAATGCCGAACACGCACCCCTATGTGAGAGAAAGGGTAAACACCACCTGTAAACTAAGGGTATGTGTGTTGGGGAAGAAGGGTAAACACGTGTCGACTGAGAATAAAGCCGTGTGGCTTTGCGAGTGAAGAGAATTGCTGGCAGACGCGCTTGTGCGTGGTGTGTCACGCTCTCTACAAAACCATCTCTTGAATTTATAAGATATAGATATATGAGCTGTACATCTCCTATTTTTTATGGTTGTCGCTATTGGCGGTGGGGCTCAATAGCGGCATGTCTTGTTTTTTTTGCCGGAGGTGAGTCTGGTGCCGGATAGTGCTCGCCGAAGCTACATAGTGGTGCCGGAATAGCGGCCCTGTGGGTAAATCAGGCATTTTTTAAAGAGATTGGGTAGGAGATGAATTAGATTTTTCTATATGAGTAAAATAATTATTTTCTCTATTTAAAAAATATTTATTTTTCTTAGTGAATTTTATATAAATATAATATAAAAAATAAAAATAACATTACTAATCAATATAACTAAAAACTAAAATAGAATAAGAAAAGAAAAGAAAAAGACAAGAAAAAACAAAACCTAATCATTCACTTTGATTTTTTTGGGTGCAATAAGCATAATTTTAGGTCTATTTAGCCCACCACATCCGTGTTATGCCCGCTTTGTGGTTCAAAAGAAGAATCAGTCGACCATTTATTTTACTCATACTCGGCTTTAAAGGATTTGTGGAGGTGGTTTCTTGATTGGTGTAAGGTCGACGTTGGACATCAAGAGTTTTTGAATCAGTTGCTCTTTAAGATTATAGAGTCTGGGAAATCAATAAGACGAAGAAAATTCTTGAAGGCTGCAGTCGGAGGTTTGGTGTGGTTTATTTGGAAAGCTAAAAGTAATTTGGTTTTCAAAGGCTTAAGTTTCTATGCTTCAATGGTGAAAGACGAACGTCAAGCCCCTTTGTTTTCTTGGTTGAAATTTAGAGCCAATTGTAACTCCTTACTATGGCCCTTATGGTGTATTGATCATATGTCTTATTTCTGTTAATTTGATTTCTTGTATGTTTGTGCTAGCGTGTTGCTAGTCATTTTTTAATAATTTTGGGGTTGTGGTCAAGGGTGATGGCCGAGCCGTAGCTCCCTTCTCCTTCCCTTTTTGTTGTTCAAATTTTTTAGCTCACCTCTAAATTTATTATGTCCCTAAAAAAATTTAAGTGACACGGTCTCCTAAAAATTTTGTTGGAAACAAAAATATTAGGGTGTTGTCACGGTTTCCTATAAAATTCTATACAATTTCGTAATAAAGATTATTAATTTTACTTTTATTATAGATATATATGGATGTTTTTAACAACACAAATTTTTAAATGGTTTCTATCAACTAATTTATAATTATATATTTTAATAATTTATAATATCATAAAAATACTAAATATTTTTTATAATATAATTAATTGATTAATTATAATATAAATTATAAATTAACTAGTAGTGATTAAAATTAATTAAAATCTATATTTATAAAATATATTATTTATATAAAAAATAAGTTTTTGAAGGTCTTGAAATATTTGTAGGTCTTGCAAGTTTTTGCAAACCATTTTTGCCATGTGGCATATCTATCATATGCAAGATGGGTGTTAATGCTCTAATATATTAAACTTTTAATCGATATATGTATATCTAATCATAAAGTTGAATAAAATATTAATATATGGTTTTAAAGGTCATCTTTATTAACATTCAAATATATAGGTCATCTTTATTGAGCTCCATTTTTTAGTGTTTTAATGTTGGGTTAAAAAGTAAAACACCGCTATTTTGTGTTTTTAGTGTTTATTATGTTAGGTTGGAGATGGTCTAAATGATCAATATACACTTTTAGTAAGTTTCATAAATTCATTCTTAAATTATATATTAGGATAAATTATCGTTTTGTTTTATACGATTTCTTGTTTTTCTTGTATTGGATCCTTAGAAGAAATTTATTGCAATAAAACATACGTGGTATGTAAAAATGTTTGGTTTTATTGATAACCCAAAAATGATTAATTATATAGATCACAAATAGAAAACTTTGAAACTATATATTGAAAAAAGAAATCATATTTTAAGAGATAAACAAAATATTATTTTATTTAACAGCAAAATAAGTATTTTATTACCAAAAAATTCAACCCAGATACCAATACAAACCAAAACCAAAAAAATGGATAACCCTTCCATGCAAACACCACTACACAACCAAACTCTAGGAAGAAAAAACATGGTTATAAAGGCAAGGCATGGACTAACACAGTAAGGAGTGAAAGGCCGAGTTAATCAAAGATCTATCAGTTACACGAAGTAACACCGATTTCAGAAAAACAAACCTTTCATGCCTTTCCTCCGCTAGCCTAGAATAAGATCGAAAATAGCAATAGGTCCCACAAACTTGAATAACTAATACAAAGGATTAGAGATCGCTAGTAAGAAGCTACAAGCCCTGGAATCTTGTTGTCTAGACCCAAAACAACTCCAGCCAACAAAAATGGCACTATTTACGCCCCAAACTGATCTCCCGGTCACAAATGCATCTCCTTCTTGAGGGCTCTATCCCCTTTCATGATCTATTTGAACGATTTTAGTTGGAGCTCAAAGAAGACGTTTACAACCTCCCCCATTTACGTTGTCAAACACACATTTATTTTCATTAGACCATATTAAGTAAAGGAAACTCCATACTATTGAGACCCACCTTCTTATGCCTAATGGGCACGATCTTGGTTCCCCGCATCCACAATATCTGCCAATGAGTTTCTTGTGTCCAAATCGAGATTCCACCATCTTCCGACCAATTTCCAAAGAGTTTTTTTAACTTTTTCACAAGTAAACAACTCATGCTCTAAATTTTAGATTTCTTCCCCACATCTTGGACAAAGACTAGAGTCTAAATCAACCCCCATCTTGTCCAAAACCACTCAGGTTGGAATTCTTCGAATAAATTGCCCTCCATACGAAAATGCATACCTTTTCCGGGACCAATTTTATTCATGTTATTGTTGGCACATTTCCAAGTGTTGATCCATGTGACTCCTCTATTAGCATTCTTATCTTCTTGATCTTCTAGCCATTTTGTGAATCAAATCTCCAAATCACCCGATCTCTCTCTCTCTCTCTCCCTCTTTCTCTTTCCTACCTTTGGAGGTATGCCTGCAACCTCCCTAAGTAACTCTTCCTTGTTGATCTAACTCTCTAAGATGAAATAATGATGACTCTTACCTATTTAGTATTAGATACTTAGCTTAGTTATAGCTTGAGGAATTATTGCCAAGTCTGTTCAATGATCCTTCTAAATATTCAGTCATCGTCATGTTTAGTGACCCTTTGTTGCTAATCAATCATATAGGTATCTCCTTGAAGACAAATAATTCATGCGCACAAAACCATCGTCGATGTCGAAGAAGTAGCTGATGATAGAGTCACAGTTGTTCGTGATTTGATGACTCATTCAGTAATAATGGTTTGACTATTCATGCATGACAACCTGAAGAACCAATACTCATCGATCACTAACATGACAAGTTTAGCGACCTCTACCCGTTGATCGAAGTCTTGCTCCTGAAAGTTTCTTGATTTGTCTTATCTTTTTTTTGCACAAAAGGTCTACTACGCTTTTCTAACAAAGGTACAAAAGGAGTGTTTTCTTCACTGTTGCCTTCGTACTTATCATCCCATAAAACAATTGTTTGTTATACCAACTATCATGTGCTTTATGTGCATGAGTGTAAAATATAGTAAATAGTACAAATGGATCACCCAATGCACAACACGTGTAAAAGGTTATCTGACTTGCATTAAATGCACCAGTTATAAATACCTGTTAAAGTATATTCTTCATATACATTTTTTCTGTATCTTTTTACCTAAGTCATTCATATTTTTATCTTATCTAAGTTCTTTCTTCCTTTTCAGTTTCTCATTAAGTGCATTAGTGAAAATTGTGTGAAACTTTAGATTGTTTAGAATAGGTTTATTACATTTCTATTTCCGTAACAATCTTATAATTTCAGTATTTGAGTTATAAATACAATTTGGATTTAAAAGTGAAAAACTTGTGCTGATTCTATTCAACCGCCTCCCTTCTACAATCTTTGTTACCTTGAAGCTTACCCTTTCGGGACTAACAATCCTTCACTCCCACCTCCAAACCTACATGTCCCCTTGAAACTCCCCTCTTCCCGAGATTCTTAACCCTTTGTTTTACCTCTAGCTGAAACAATCTTCTAAACCTTTATTTAAGTCCTGCCACTCGCAACCAATTATCTTCCTAGAAATTATGCCATCACTAATTCCTATTTGTTTCCCAAAAGAATCCGAGAACAAAAAACCTGTTATTATCTAAGGGGTTGTTTACTGATAACTCCAAAATTATACATGTTTTGGTAGTTTCGGTTTGCATTGTTTTACCCCATTTTAGCCTATTTCTTGATTGTTTTACTCACTAAAGCTACTGAATCTTAGTTTTGTAGGTTTTGGAGGCCATTGAATGGAAAAGTATGAAAAGTTGTGACAAAGTGTGAAAAAAGTGCAAAGTGGATCCAGAAGCACCTTCTGTTGTTCCAGATTCAAGTTCTAATCAACATGCAACAACTAGAGAATGATTCAGGAAGCCATATATCATTAATTCTTGGATCAAAGTTTACACACACTAAACACACCAAGAACACACACACTTAAGAACAATAACTCTCTCAATCACTCTCACTTTCACAATGATGCGTATGCATGTCACCCTTCCAAACTAACTCACTATGGGTATTTATACCCAAACACTCAAACCCTTACACAATAGAAGAATTACACTTTCTACCCTAACTAAACTAAACTATTACAAAGTAAACAATAAAGGACTAAAACAATATAAGCAAACTTTGACTTTGAAGACCACTTTGACTTTGCCTTTGTCTTCACTTTGAGCACAATCTTGTGATCTCGGATACAATCCGATTTTGCACCCAACAATCTCCCCCTTTGGATTCGAGATCACAAAAAGAATTAGGCAAACGTCTTCAAGAAAGCATCAACACTTTAAACATCAACAATAAGCTTTCTTGAACGATAAGCTTCCGTAATAATCTTCAAGAATCATCCAAATCTTCATGAAGCTTTAACAAACTTTGAACACGAAGCTTTAACAAACCGAGATATCTTCAAATAATCACCAAACTTCAAACATCTCTTGCAAGCATCTCTTGTCATATCTCGTAATCTTCTCTTTGACTTGACATTTCGGAACCATCTCCCCAAAATATCTTCATAAACATTCCTCAACTTTACATTTCTAAACCATCTCCCCCTTTTTGATGAAATATGAAATAATCATCAAAACAATAGAAATGTATGATCAGATAACTCGTCACGTAAAGTTACAAACATGTGAACAAACCACCATAGATATCAAAAACCATCTCACATAACCATCTCCACCTTGTTACTCCAGAATTCCCCTTATTACTCCAAAGAAATACCGTCAATTCCATAAAGTAATCCGAATCTTTTCAAATTCAGATTTAAGTGGGAAAATCCTGAAACAACACATGAATCAGTTGGAATGCATGTGAGAAGCACAAAGCAACTCAGTACAACAAATGCACTATATAAAGAGCTTTAGTGATGATCACTCCCAGGGCTTCCGTTCAATCATCGCAAACACTAAAAGTATTCCTATGAACGTTCCGACAAAGAAACAAATTCCTTGTGTGTATTTGTGATGAAAGAAAATAAGCATCAAGTGCTGTCATAAGGCTCAAAATGTGAAAACATTTCACGACTCGATGTGTAGAAATGAAGTTCGAAGGCAGGGCAGCTTCCTTCTGTTTCAATATCGATTTTCCAAATGAAAACCTGATAGATTATGTGCTGAGTCCCCGTGATGAAATGAAACATCTCCTTGTTAAGAAGGAAATGAGTAGCTAGTGGGGTAAAAACGAGAGTCGGCATTGGGCTTTGCCTTGTTTCAATATCGGTCACCAAAGAGCGTGAACCAATAGAGGATGTGGTTGCCCGGCTAAGAAAAGGTTGGTGCAGAGTTTTATTTTTCTTTTAACTCTGTTCTCACACCCTCCAATTCTTTTAAGCATCCTCACATCTAACCAATCTCTCATATAATATTTTTCCGCTCAATCACTATGAGAATAACTCGACCACCTGAGTCATCTCCCCCAGTCTTTGATATAGACCCCTCACTCATTTCTCAAGGATAACTTCTTGGGTAGGATTGCCGGTTCTGGAAATCCATAGAAGTTCTATTAAGCTCACACATCCCGTGAAATAAATTTCCTAAACATGAAAGTACAATGATTCATCGGGTGAATCAATGAGCCAATATGAAACATGCTCGAACAAATATATATGTAGAATATAGGAGCATAAAAAATTTCTTCAAACAAGTATATGAAATGAAGAACAAGAATGATGTAAACTTGTTTGAGAAAACTGATTCATCATATGATGTGAGATATGTTCTTGACAAGCTTTGGTGTACACAAAATGAATGAATGTTATCTATACGATCAAGATATAGATTTAACAATGAAGAACGTATCTGATCAAATAAACGATGAAGCACAAATAGGAAGATAGCAAGCGAGCGTATTACCACCGAATAATATGAGCATATAGAGACGTGGTAATAACAAGACAAAAGAAGCTAAACCGATGTGTATGAATACTTGAAAAGTATATGAAAAGATAATACACAAGTATTAATCTTTGGAAACACACGGTTAGAAAATATCCGTCAACTCATCATGATATGAAAACATGGAAAATCACACTTCTAATTCGAAAAAAACATTTGAGAATCGAGAAGTGAGTTTGAACATTTAAAAACGGTTTTTCATACCTGAAAGTTGTTCATCTTTCAAATATGTAAGCATTAAAGCTTATATAAACTCTCCCTAAAAAGAATATCTCTTCTATGTACTCCCTCTCAAATGGATAATCAATTATTTCTATTTAAAGCTCTTCCTCAAAGTAAGAATAATACCTTGAAGACTATTGAAGATCGGGTCTTGAACTGATTTATTCAAGAGCCACTTCACATTTAAGATCGGGTCCTAAACTGGTTTGATTAGGAGCCACTTGATTGCAGAACTCCCCCTTGAATAATACATTAAAGATATGGGGACCTGCAAAAACAAAATCATACAGATTTTGGTATCCACTTGAAAGTGGATCCTCTTTTGTTAAAAGAAGTTGGTTTATAATTTGGAATACTATAAGTACCATACCAACTTTCCGACTTTTCTTTTCGAACAAACTTATTTGTTCCACAGTAAGAACAACACATTTTCTTTTGAGATAATCTGATCATATGATTTACAGAATAAATTGGATCAAATTTAACAAAAGATTTATCTTTAAAACCATTGTTCTTTTGAACATTTTGTTTGGGAACAAATAACTTTGGTTTATCTACATTTGGTGTAGACCCTTTAACTCTCCAAACAACCTTACCTTTCTTCGAATGATTTTTACCTGAACCATCAATCTGATGATCATAGAAAAGATTAGAAGGACGAATCTGATTAGTTGGTGTAAAACTTTTTATTGAAGAAACATCCGCATGAAGAGAACTTGGAGCAGTTTTGAATGAACACACAGAATCAGCATAATCAACATATGGTGATTGTACTATAACATCGGGACTCTTTTGTTCATTCAAATTAACTTTAAAAACAATATCTTCAGGATCTTTCACCATTGCAGATAAAAGATTCTTTTCTTCAACTGTTTCATCAAGTTTCTTTTTCAGATTAGAACTCATAATCTGTTCTTTCATGATAGCAGAAGATAATTCAGATAATCTTAATGTAAGCTTCCTTACTTCTGTCTCAAAAACCCTCTTTTCCTCTTCAAAATCACTTTTCTCAAAGGTTTTGTTCTTAAGCTCAACAACCATTTGCTCAAAACCTTTTATCTCATTCTTTAAAAGGTGTTCTTTTCTTTTAAAAGCACTTCTTTCATCCGAAAGTTGCACTTCTAAATTAGCAATCTTTTTCTTAAACAGAACACTCTTTTCTTCAAAAGCTTTTCTTTCTTTTTCAAAACCTTTACTCTCTTCCTCAAACTCAACACATCTATCTTTTTCAACACGAACATTCTTTTTCTTCAAACCTTTCTTCTTACTTTCAAAAACATTCTTCTTTTTCTCAAAATCTTTTCTTTCATTCACAATTTGTCTCTCTAAATCAGAAGTTTTCTTCGAAAGTTTATTACTTTTCAACTCAAAAGATTTTCTCTCTTTCTCAAAAACCTTTCTTTCTTCTTCAAAAACCTTTCTTTCATCTTGTAACATCTTTTCAATCTTAACCAACTCACTATCCACAACATTCTTCTTGTTGGTACAAGAATCGATACAAGACTCAAGAGAATCAAAAACATTCATTCCATCATAAGAGTTGGAATCATCATCATCATAACAACAATTAACATAACATGTTGATTCAGAAAACTCTTTGAAAATCTTGTTTTCTTTTTGCTCATCAAAAACTAATATCTTCAAAGAAAGTTCACCAATCTTAGCTTCAAAAGCTCGTCTTTTTTTCTCAAAGTTACTTCTCTCGATGATCACGATTTTCTCAAAATCATTTACTTGGTTTGAAAGTTCTATCACTCTCGAATGAGAAGACATAAGTTTGTTTTCAACAACTTTCTTATCTTCATCTAATTCATGAACTTTCTTTTGCAAACATTCATTTTCTTTCCTCAAAGAAGTTACAAGTTTTAAGTTTTGAGCATTTCCAAAAGAATGTTTTAACATTTCATCATGCTCATTTTGCAAATCAATTTTCAAACTTGTAGTTAAACTTCTTTCATTAGAAAGTGACTCTTCAAGATCAGTAACTTTAATAAGAAGATCAGCCTTTTCAGTATTTGATATAGATAAACTTTGCTGAAGCTCAGTTATCTGTTTTGACAATTCTGAATTTTCCGATTCTTGCCCTTTTTCACTCTGTAATAACTTCTCTAAATCCACAATCTTCATCTCTAACAAAGATTTGTCAGAACTCAACTTTAGATTTTCCTGGTTTAGCTCAAAGACACGATGACTGTAGGTCATACAATCTTTCCACAACCTATGATTAACATCTGAATCTGTCATTTTGACCAAAATAGAACTTGAAAATGATCGATAATTTACTGAAACTGATAGATTTCTTCTGAACTGCTGGAGGTATGCAACTCGGAACACTTCTTTTGATCAAAGATAAGGTTAGTGATAAAAGTCAAAAAGTCAACCGGTGAATAGTGAAATCCCGAGAAAAAATATTTTTCAAAAATTTGAAAGTTGATTTTGACCGCGAAATTGAAATCTTAGTCCAAAAATACAACCTCTCGGAAATCACCAAAATCTCGGAAAAACCGGCAATTTTCGGGAAAAAATGACCTTAAAAATGACTGAACTTTTTCACCGTAGAATCAGATAAGAAGTCTTAAAAATGACTGAACTTTTTCACCGTAGAACTTTTTTTTTTTTAACTCTTAAAACAATTCGATTCGGAAAACACTAAACTCCGATTCGGATTTTGCAATTTTCCGAATCGGAAAATGTTGTTTTCCGAATCGGAAAAACAAGTCAGATAGAGTTCCGAGAAAAATTTCGAGTTGGTATTTGGGCAAATTCCGAATCGGAAAATGATGTTTTCCGAATCGGAGTTTGACTAATACCAAGTCGGAAAACGAGTAAGATCAGATCTAAACAACAAAACGAGTCCAAAAAAAATTTCCCGCTTCGGAAAATTTCAAAAAATTTCCGATTCGGAAAACTTGTATTTTCCGATTCGGAATTTATGAATATTCCGATTCGGAAAATATGAACGGAATTCGGAAAAACGAGGAAAAAACCGAGCAGAAGGTAAAAAAACTCAAAAATTACTGCTCAAATCACCAAATTTTGACTCTAAATCACTTCCTAACACAGTAAAAACATCATTTTAACCACAAACAATCACATTTACATGCAAATCATGATCAAATGAAGAAAATCAAAACTCAAACCTCCATTTTCGAAAAAAAACATAAAAAAGCTCAAGAAATCATACCAAATTCAATGAATTTCCAGCTCTGATACCACTTGTTGTTCCAGATTCAAGTTCTAATCAACATGCAACAATTAGAGAATGATTCAGGAAGTCATATATCATTAATTCTTGGATCAAAGTTTACACACACTAAACACACCAAGAACACACACACTTAAGAACAATAACTCTCTCAATCACTCTCACTTTCACAATGATGCGTATGCATGTCACCCTTCCAAACTAACTCACTATGGGTATTTATACCCAAACACTCAAACCCTTACACAATAGAAGAATTACACTTTCTACCCTAACTAAACTAAACTATTACAAAGTAAACAATAAAGGACTAAAACAATATAAGCAAACTTTGACTTTGAAGACCACTTTGACTTTGCCTTTGTCTTCACTTTGAGCACAATCTTGTGATCTCGGATACAATCCGATTTTGCACCCAACACCTTCACGTTCGCAAAGTTTCAAGTCTCGCGCCGCGAGGTGGGTAGTTTCTGGAATGTTCTAGCTTTTGGCCTGTTTTGCGTTGGAGTTCAGAAGTTTAGCGCCGCGAAGTGAGTGAAGACCCTTTATGGAAGATTCTAGAATGAGCAGAAAAGGAAAGATAGGGCGTCTTAAGTATTTTGCGCCGCGAAGTAGCAACTTGGCGATCGCGAAACGAGCCGAACACAGCTTATAAATATAGGCTTCCACCCTTCAGTTCAAATAATCCAATAATCAGTTTTCTAATATTCATATAGAGTCAGTAGCAGTAATAGTGAGGATTAGAGAGTTTTATGAGCGTAGAGCGTGAGCGGATTCTTACCCGGAGTTGTCTTTCCGGTGTGCGATCATCTCTCGTTTCACGGTCGGTATAAAGTCTCAATCTTTATGTTTTGTTTGTTGTTTTTAGTCATGTCTAGTGAGTAGTTTTATTTTAGTACTTATTGTGGTTTTGATGAACCTTGTTGGATGATGTTTGGATTTTAATGATTAATTAGTTTGGTTTGGTTTATTGAATGTCTTTGATTCCGAAGTTAATGTTTAAACTGTGGCTATCTGAACTTGTTGGTTGGGTGTATCTATTTTTCTGACAATAAGATAGGTAGACTCCGAAGTTAATGTTTAAACTGTGGCTATCTGAATTGTGGCTATCTAAACTTGTTTGTCTTATTCCGAAGTTAATGTTTAAACTGTTGCTATCTGAACTTGTTGGAGGGGGTTAAGTAGACTTAACTGTTTAATATTTGGGTAACTTAAGCTTTTGATTGTCGTTTTTCAAATCATCTGAAAGCTTTGAAATTTGACCCCAATTTTTTCGAAATTTGGGATTGTTTTTGGATACTTAGATGCTTGCATAAGAGAACACTAAATAAGATTATTTGAGTAAGAGTAATGCCTTGGATTTGCCAATTACCATGAGTTCATCACCTTATTCCTTTGAGAGTTTGAGCCTTTATTGATTATTCATTCCGTGGGGATTTACCAACTGTGACCCAAGGTAGAACTTGTCATTTGAATGCTTGTCGAGATCACATAAGAGAAGTATTTATCACCATTGCACTGATAGAGGCCTTCGTTTCAACCCTTTTTAGCCTTCGCTAGATAACCTCATCTTAAGGTTATTTAATTTGCCTAGCCAATTGTTGAAAGTGTTCAATTTTAACACTTTATCCCTTGAAATCCATTTTGAGCCTTAGCCTTTCATTTCTTTACCCAATTTCACCATATATCCTTTAGCCTATCTTTTTTATCTATCTTTTGGCCGTGACTTAAATTTGAGAGCTTGAGATGTTTTGATCCACTTGTTTTTCAAAATCTGACTAATAAAGAAAGGGATTGAGAAAAAGCATGAGATGAAAGAAAGAAAAAGAAAGTTAAAAAAACCAACTCAAGAAAAGAAAATATCAAAAGAGTTGAGAAGAAAGAGAAAAAGAAAAGAGATAAAAAGAAAGAAAAAGAATTTGAGCCCCAAATAAGCAATATGCTTAGGCCAAATCTAAATAGAAAGAAAAGAAAGTGAGTACTCATCCCAAAAAGTTGTAGTTCTAAAGTCAGATAATTCTCAAAAAGTTTGGATCATTACTGATTAAGTCTTTCAAGTTTTTGTTGCAAACCTTTAGTCACTTATATATCCTTTTTCCTACCCTTACCCTAAGCCTAACATTACAACCCTAAAGTCCTCTTGACGGTTGACAACTTCTTAGTGGTGGAGATTAGATTTGGTGACAAGCTTATGCATGCGGGAATCAGTTGAGTAATTGGTGTGATCACTTTATACATACACTTTTACCCCCGAGAGATACACTTGATATATACATACTTTGTGAAGGTAAAAGGTTGATCCTTGGCATTCGATTATTCTTTGTATCTTGTGGTGTGTTCGATTGTGTTTGCTATCTTTGTGTTCTTGAATGATTTCGGATGGAGATAATTTTGGTGTTATCTGTCTTATCTTTCAGTCCTTTGATTGAGGACAACCAAAGCTTAAGTGTGGGGATTTTGATAACTCCAAAATTATACATGTTTTGGTCGTTTCGGTTTGCATTGTTTTACCCCATTTTAGCCTATTTCTTGATTGTTTTATCACGAAAGCTACTGAATCTTAGTTTTGTAGGTTTTGGAGGCCATTGAACGGAAAAGTACGAAAATTTGTGAAAAAGTGTGAAAAAGTGCAAAGTGGATCCATAAGCACCTTCACGTACGCGAAGTTTCAAGTCTCGCGCCGCGAGATGGGTAGTTTCTGGAATGTTCTAGCTTTTGGTCTGTTTCGCGTTGGAGTTCAGAAGTTTAGCGCCGGGAAGTGAGTGAAGATCCTTTATGGAAGATTCTAGAATGAGCAGAAAAGGAAAGATAGGGCGTCTTAAGTGTTTCACGCCGTGAAGTAGTAGCTTGGCGATCGCGAAACGAGCCGAACACAACTTATAAATACAGGCTTCCACCCTACAATTCAAATAATCCAATAATCAGTATTCTAATATTCATAGAGAGTCAGTAGCAGTAATAGTGAGGATTAGAGAGTTTTATGAGCGTAGAGCATGAGCGGATTCTTACCCGGAGTTGTCTTTCCGGTGTGCGATCATCTCTCGTTTCACGGTCGGTATAAAGTCTCAATCTTTATGTTCTGTTTGCTGTTTTTAGTCATGTCTAGTGAGTAATTTTATTTTAGTACTTATTGTGGTTTTGATGAACCTTGTTTGATGATGTTTGGATTTTAATGATTAATTAGTTTGGTTTGGTTTATTGAATGTTTGTCTTTGATCCCGAAGTTAATGTTTAAACTGTGGCTATCTGAACTTGTTGGTTGGGTGTATCTATTTTTCTGACAATAAGATAAGTAGACTCCATCAGGTTAATCAACCTTCCTTACCTTTCACTCTGGTGACGCGGAGAGACGTGGTGAGTGGTTTGCTTTGACCAAGAGTAGACTGAATAGTAGGATCCCACGACCTAGCATTAATTAGGGCGACTTTTACTAGACTGCTTGACAACCAGTCCCTGTAATTGGGCCGGGAGACCAACCTTCTTGTGGATATGTTGATCCGTAATATCGATTGGAAGTCGGATAAACGCTTACAAATTCCGAAATTGGTCGGGAAGATCTCTACCGACTTCGATCCATCCGAGGAGTTAGCCGCCATGAAAAACAAACAAGTAAGGTTTGAACGAAAAATAGATGAACTAATTAAAAACATTCATGCTTTGCAGGTTGGATGCGAGGAATGCAAAGGACCTCACCTTACTAAGGATTGCCCGAATAAGCCTATGATGACATCCGAAGAGGTGAACTTTATCAACCGTGGAGAATACCAAGGGAGGTGGAACAACAACCGAAATTTCAATCAAGGACCTCCCGGATTCTTTGCACCGAGCAATCAAAACCAAGGGACGGATGGCGAGCCATGCATGTCTCTTGAGGATTGACTCTTCCAATTCATGGAATCCCAAAAAAAGTTAAATGAAGAGGTAAGCACATACTTGCGAAATCAACAAAGTGTAATTCAAAATTTGGAATTGCAGGTTGGGCGAATCTCTCAAACACTAAGCAGGATAACTCAAGGGGAGCTACCTACACTGATAACACCAAAATTATACATTTTTTGGTCGAACGTAATTGCATGACTTTACCCCATTTCTCACCCATTTCTGATCATTTCATGCACTAAATGAGCTTATTATTGTTTGTGAAGGATTTGGAGGCCGTGGAATGGAAAAGTACGAAAAAAGGCGAGAAAACGTGAAAAATGCACAAAGTCAACACAGGAGACACTTGGCGTTCGCGAGATTCCTAATCTGGCGCCGCCAGATTCGACTGAATTGAAGACTAGGGTTGACTTAAGTGTCTGGCATCGCCAAACCAGCAGTCTGGCGATCGCCAGATGGCCCCTGGGCGTTTTCCTTTAAATATCAGCCCCCTCCGTCAGTTCAAAGCATGTTCGATACACGAGAGAGGTACGGGATACGAGGAGGAACGAGAGTGAGAGTACGAAAGGTGCCGATACGCTGCGGGAGTCGATCTCCGATCATCTGTCGTTGTACTGTCGGTACCATGTCGATGTCTACTTTTGTTTTCTTTTTCATTATGCGTAGTGAGTAGTTTTTAGTAGTAGTGATTGTCATGGTCGATGAACCTTTATGGATGATAATTTTGTGATTAATGTTTACTGGTTTGTTTTGATTAATTGAATGTGTGTTATGGTTCTTTTCTGATTAATAGTGTTTTGGCAATTTGAATTCAATTGGTTGGGTGTATTTGTTGGACCAAAACAGATAGACTCCGAAAGGATAATCAACCTACCTTAGCCTGACTTTGGACCAAGAAGTTGTGTTAAGGGGTTACTTGGACCAAGAGTGACCGAATAGTAAAAGAGCCATCGCAATATTGATTAGGAAGGGTTTACCGATTCTAGATTATGGACCAAACGATTTAGGATTGGGATTAGGAGGATCGTGTCCTAGTCATTAACCATAATCCTCACATGTCAGGGTGTCCCAGACTTAAATTCCTACAATAGTCAAAACAACCAAACCTTCGACTTATTCATATCATCCATTTTGGGGATTCACTTCACCATGATAAGTACTGCTGTTTTTCCTTAATATAATCTTAAATCAATCTTTTAATTGCTTTCTTAGTTTTTACTCAGTTAATTGTCTTTTAAGTATTCAAACCTTTTTCATACAAAACCCCCCTTTAGGTTAATTAAACCGATTTAGACTAATAATCTACGATAACTTGACCGTTCCCAGTGGTAGATACGATACCTGGACTTTCCTACACTATATTACTCATGATCAGGTACGCTTGCCTGTATATGTGGTAAGACGGTGGCTAGGCATTAGAGGTTAAAACTTGTTACGCTTTTTATATACGATAATTACCGCATCAAGTTTTTGGCGCCGTTGCCAGGGAACGGTAGTTGTTAGATTTTAGTCTTTATTAGTTTTGTTAATCGATCCTTGTGAGGGATTCTGTCCCTTGCAAGTTTTTCGCTTTCTAGTTTAATTAGTTAGTTTTATCCTTATTATTATTTTATTTTATCTCTTTGTTTCCCGCAAGTTGCCCGTAACCGTTTGTTGTGATTTCAGTCACGGCAGACTTGTTAGAGCCATTTGAGGAGCCGGAGAGAGAATTCAGAAAAAGAAACAAAAAGAAGTCAAAAGCAAACAAAGTTCGCCCGAGAGCTTTGATTTTTGAGATGGGAGTTGAGACACCGATGTGGACTGCCAGGAGATCCGCTCCAACAGTACCCACCAATCCAATCACGAAGCCGAGCCTAAACAAAGAAATCCCGGGGAAGCTCCTACACATGATCAAGGATCTTACCTTCGACGGGAAAAACGATAGCAATCCTATCGTTCACATGGAGAACTTCGTGGATATTTGTGATCTGTTCAAAACAGAGGCAGACCGGGATGACGCAATTCGTCTTCGGGTCTTCCCTCTAACGCTTACCGGAGAAGCTAGGGCTTGGTTAAGATCCTTAGAACCAAGTTCAATCACTACATGGGAAGGACTTCGCTCAAAGTTCCTTTCCCGATTCTTTCCACCATCCAAAATCGACAAACCGAGAGCCGAAATCCGATCTTTCCAGCAACAAGACGGGGAGACTATATCCGAAGCATGTGAACGTTTCAAGCACCTCTTAAACTCGTGCCCGAGTCACGAGTTGAATAAGAGTGAACAGGTTCAAACTTTCTATAGTGGACTTGCTTATTCTTCACGAGTTACTTTGGATTCATCTGCAGGTGGTGTCTTCATGTATAAAACGCCCACGGAAGGATATAAGCTTCTCGAGGACATGCTCATACACAACATAGATTGGAGAACGGACAAGCGATTGCAAATCCCGAGGATGGCCGGAAAGATATCAACCGACTTCGATCCATCCGATGAACTAGCCGCTATGAAAAACCAACAGGTAAGGTTTGAACGCAAAATAGAAGAACTAATTAAATCTGTTCATGCTTTGCAGGTTGGATGCGAGGAGTGCAGTGGACCACATTTGACCAAAGATTGCCCGAACAGACCAATGATGACACCCGAGGAGGTGAACTATATCAACCGAGGCGATTACCAAGGGAGGTGGAACAACAATCGAAACTTCATTCCGAGACCTCCCGGTTTCTTTGCACCGACTCAACAGAATCAAAGACCGGATGGAGAGCCGCGTGTTTCCATCGAAGATCGGATTGTCCAATTCATGGATGCGCAAAAGAAGCTAAACGATGAGGTAAGTTCGTACTTAGGTAATCACCAAAGCACCATCCAGAATTTGGAATTACAGGTTGGACGTGTTTCGCAAATGCTAAGTGAAAGAACTCAAGGCGAGTTACCAACGCAAACACAAGTCAACCCGATGGTGGAAAATGTGAAGCCGATGCTCATGATGACCGGGGAGCCATCAAAGAAGAAATGGACGGACATCTACATAAAGAAGTACGTGGAAACTGAGAGTGAAAGTGAGCCCAATTATGCCACGGATTATGATTCGGAGGGGTTCACCGTGTCGTTTGAACATCTGAGACTCAAGATGCCCGAAGCTTCAAGTGATGATGATGAGGAAGAAGATGGAAAGCAAGGTGGATACGCGGAGTTCATGATTCCAAAGAAGGAAGAAAAAGGCAAGGAGAAAGAGAAGGAGAAAGCACCGGAGGACGACCTCGTTTACATTGCACCTATCCGACATGATCCAGGGAGTTATAACTTACCTATTTCTTGTCATAAATTTAAAGGTCTTGCTTTAGTGGATTCAGGTGCCGCACTTAATATGATGCCCGTTGGTTTTTGCAGGAAAATGAGAATTACACAGGTCCTTCCAACGGACTATCAATACCGAGGCGTGAACGGTTACATGAGAAAGCCGTTAGGGATAGCGGAAGGAGTCCCAATTCGCATTGGGAAGTTTGTTTATTACACGGACTTCATTATAGCTAATCTCCCAAAGAACAAGGAAATCCCGATAATCCTCGGGAGATCTTTCTTACACACCGCTCAAGTGAATACCGATATGCGCAACCAAGTGACGAGCTTAGGCTATGGAGACAATCGGATTTACTTTGATCCTAACGGAGAGCCGGTTAGACACCTCGATGAACCATACGAGGATCCTTCTCTGGCCTACAACAAGAGCACGAACCGTCCGTTACTCCCGCATGAGCTTGGAAAGAAAACGGAGGATTATCCGAACCCGATGCACCAAAAGGATCAAAAACTCAAGGAACCAGGATCCTCCAAGAAAGATCACAGAAAGAAGAAGGGCTCGTCAGCCCGACGTGCCAAGAAATGAGCCGAAAGTGGGGTCGAGCTCTAGACCCGTCCAAAAATGAAGCGCTTCTCGGGAGGCAACCCGAGCTTTTTCGTTTTCTTTCGCTTTTAGTGATTTTAGTGTGTGTTTTTATTAATGTTTTCATTTGATATTGCTTAGGTAACCATACGGAGGAGATAGAAACCAAATTCGAGCGAATTCGGAGTGCGATGCAGATTTTCAAAAGTTGGAAACAGGGAGCACTTCGCGATCGCCAGATTCCAAATCTGGCGACGCGAAGTTGGTAAGCCACGGTAACAGGTAAAAATTTCGAACCTCGCGACGCGAAGAGAGCCGTTTGGCGACGCTAAACTTTTAAAAATTAGGGTATTTTGAAAACTGCCTGTTTGGCGACGCGAAACCTTGGGTTTCGCAACGCGAAGTCGGGACTGACGGGTTTTAAACCCTCTTTTTCTCACTTTTCACAAACACACAAACCTAATTTCTCTTAGGCGCCGCCAAACTCTCTCACGTTCTTGCGAAATTCGACCTTCTGGAGCTTCAATTTCATCTTTCAACATGAACAAGGTACGTTTCCTAAGTTTAATTTCGTGAGAATTGCTTGATTTGGTAATTGGAGATCTTGTTTTGAGCATCAATGGTGTTTACTTGCTTGAATGGAATTAAAATTATTCTTGATACACCATTGATTGTTTAGAGCTTATAGGTGAATGCATGCCCTATATTGTGATTGAAATCTTGTTTCTAGCATGCTATTTGATTGATTAAATCTAGTGATTATGGTTAAATGATAAGTGTGGGGATTTTGAGAACACCAAAATCCCCCATTCCTTCTTGATTAGCTAGATTGGTTTGTAATTGTGGTTGAACTAAAAGTTCAAGTGTGGGGATGTTCCACATCCCCTTTGTCCTTCGATTCGTATATGATTGTGATGCTTGAACTTGTTAGTCGTATAGTATTTGTCTCGTTTGGTCTTGACATGAATAAACCTTGTCTTGCATTTATTGGATAAAAATCATCTAAGACAATGGTAATTGGATTTTGTAGAGACAAAGAACCCGCTCGTCTACGACCGCTGCAACTAACTTCCATGCACCGGATGGAAGTCATGTTTCCACCTCGTTTACGAACGACCCGACTTTGAATGCTCGAAAGAGGGAGGAGTATCGGGACATCGTTAACCGACTTCTCCCCCGCCAAGTTCTTATGCCAAAGAGAGTCGATTGGGATCTTCTTCGATCAATGAGTGTCGAAAACAACATAAAGGCGATTCTTGAGAAACACGCGTATGACGAGGATGGCAATGAGTACTACATATGCCATGCATGGGAGCGAGTTTTTCGATATTGCTGAGACCCTCTACCGAGAGCTTATCGTGGAGTTTGTGGCCACGTTTCATTTCGACGCAATCAAAGCGCTTGCGGAATTTCATCAATCGTGCATGACTTTCCGACTTGGTGGCGTTTGGAGATCTCTATCTTTGGTCGACTTTGCTCTTGCCTTGGGGATATATACCCAATCGGATGTTGATGCTCCCGAGTTCGAGGAGTACTTGTGGGCGACTTCAAAGAGACCTGATGATTTTGATCCGCGTTTGGCTTGGTCGATCTTGGGTGATGGTGATTATCATGGCAATCTCAAAGTTAAAGGTTTTCTTGCTTCGTCGGATAGACTTCTACACCGCATGCTCATTCAAGCGGTAAACGCTCGTTCTTCGAGTGAGGAGAAAGTGACCGTGCATGACTTGTGGCTTCTTGAGCAGCTCTCTACGGATGATAAATATCTGAATGCTCCGTATCTTATCGCCGTGCAACTCACAAAAGCGAGTGGCTATCGGGATGGAAGTCGTTTGGTCGGGGGCCAATATATCACACGCCTCGCCAAACACTTCGGTATCCTAACCGACGCCGCTATTGCTTCGATGACGAACCTCGGGGAGATGGGATTGATCGACATGGACCAACTCTGAGGCATGGGCGTGGCGAGAGTTGAGCACATGATTGGAAGAGACTACAATGCATGGTTCCATAATCCTCAAGCTTATAGGGGTCAACCGAGAAGTCAAGCACCGAGGAGCACGCATGAAACCGGCGGAACGAGTGGGGCGAATGTGGGTCAACAACCGGCGGATTGGACGGCATATTCGGGTTACCAAGACTTGAGTAACCAACTCTTGGAGATGCACTTTCTTATGGCCGACATCAACAGCACATGGAATACAACACAGTGGAGGCTCTTAACCAAGCCAACTGGCAAAGTGGAGTGATGAACCAGATGGCTTCCCACTTCGGTATTCAACCGAATACCGCTTATGCTCCATCTCCATATTGGCCATACTTACGAGGATTGGCAAAACCAACCTCGTGGCCCTTATTGATCTCTCTCTTTTATCTCCTTTATTCGATATGGTTGTCGCAAACAATTTTATTTTTCTTTTGAACTGCGTGGTTGTGGTTTGGTTTGTTGAACAATTTTTCTTTTTGTTTGGTTTGTTTGGGATTTTTAAGTAGCTATTAATAGTTTGGTTTGGTTTTATTTTTGCTAGTTCGTTTTTACTTTTTCTTTTTCTTTTTGGTAGATACTGCGGTCTTTGATCTATGATCGAGCACGAATTTTTGGACCACTCTCTCAGATCAGAACAGATTTCGTCACATAACCCGGGAAGTTTCTCTTTTTCCCAATTACTCCTTAATTGTGTTAATTGTTGCATTGAAGACACTGCAAATTTTAAGTGTGGGGAGGGGGTTATGTAGACTTATCTGTTTAAATGGGTTCACTTTTTGCTTATGGATTGTTGTTTTTCAAAATTTTGAAAGCTTTGAGATTTGACCCCAATTTTTTTTAAATCTGAGATTGTTTTTGAGACTGAGTTGCTTGCATAGGAGAACACTGAATAGGATTAGTTGAGTAAAAGGATGCCTTGGAATACTGATTACCATGAGTGCCTCACCCAATTCCATTGAGAGCTTGAGCCTTAATTGTTATTTATTCTGTGAGGAATACCGACTTTGACCCAAGGTAGAACTTGTCATTTGAATGCTTGTCGAGACCACATAAGAGAAGTATTTATCACCATTGCACTGATAGAGGCCTTCGTTTCTAACCCTTTTAGCCTTCGTCAGATAACCTCATCTTAAGGTTATTTGATTTGCCTAGCCTTTAATTGAAAAGTGTTCACTTTTAACACTTTATCCCTTGAAACCATTTTGAGCCTTAGTCTTTTCATTTGTTACCCACTATACACTTTATCCTTGAGCCTAATTGTTTTATCTATCTTTTGGCCGTGACTTAAATTTGAATCTTGAGATGTTTTGATCCAGTTTTTCATATCTGACAGTTTTTATGGGATTGAAAAGAGCCCAAAAGCAACATAGTTGCTGCTCTGAAAAAAAAAAGAGAAAAGAAAATATTTGAGACTCAAAAATAAAAGAAATATCAAAAGAGTCGAGATACAAAAAGAAAAGAAAAGATTGAAAAAGAGTCTGTGCCCCAAATAAGCCATAGGCTTAGGCCAATTCTAAAAGAAAGAGAATGCTCATCCCAAAAGCTTCACTGTTTGAAAGTCAGACTGTTTCACTGTTTGGATCATTACTGATTGAGTTTTCAAATTTTTGTTGCAATACCCTTAGTCACTTATATATCCTTTATCCTACCCTTAACCATTAGCCTAACATTACAACCCTAAAGTCCTCTTGACGGTTAACAACTTCTCAGTGGTGGAGATTAGATTTGGTGACAAGCTTATGCATGCGGGAATTAGTCGAGTATTGGTGTGATCACTTACATATACACTTTTGACCTCGAGAGATACATTTTATATTGTTATTCATATTATGTAAGGGTAAAAGGTTGGCCTTGGTATCCGATTACTTGATGAGTCTTGTTTGTGTGTTCGATTATGTGAGTATCCTTTGTTATTTCTGATGATCTTGGGTGGAGATAATTTTGGAGTTATCTTTCTTATTTTTCAGTCTTTTTATTGAGGACAATCAAAGCTTAAGTGTGGGGATTTTAATAACACCAAAATTATACATGTTTTGGTCGAACGTAATTGCATAACTTTACCCCATTTCTCACCCATTTCTGATCATTTCATGCACTAAATGAGCTTATTATTGTTTGTGGAGGATTTGGAGGCCGTGGAACGGAAAAGTACGAAAAAGGCGAGAAAACGTGAAAAATGCACAAAGTCAACACAGGAGACACTTGGCGTTCGCGAGATTCCTAATCTGGCGCCGCCAGATTCGACTGAATTGAAGACTAGGGTTGAATTAAGTATCTGGCGTCGCCAAACCAGCAGTCTGGCGATCGCCAGATGGCCCCTGGGCGTTTTCCTTTAAATATCAGCCTCCTCCTTCAGTTCAAAGCATGTTCGATACACGAGAGAGGTACGGGATACGAGGAGGAACGAGAGTGAGAGTACGAAAGGTGCCGATACGCTGCGAGAGTCGATCTCCGATCATCTGTCGTTGTACTATCGGTACCATGTCGATGTCTACTTTTGTTTTCTTTTTCATTATGCGTAGTGAGTAGTTTTTAGTAGTAGTGCTTGTCATGGTCGATGAACATTTACGGATTATAATTTTGTGATTAATGTTTACTGGTTTGTTTTGATTAATTAAATGTGTGTTATGGTTCTTTTCTGATTAATAGTGTTTTGGCAATTTGAATTCAATTGGTTGGGTGTATTTGTTGGACCAAAACAGATAGACTCCGAAAGGATAATCAACCTACCTTAGCCTGACTTTGGACCAAGAAGTTGTGTTAAGAGGTTACTTGGACCAAGAGTGACCAGATAGTAAAAGAGTCATCGCAATATTGATTAGGAAGGGTTTACCGATTCTAGATTGTGGACCAAACGATTTAGGATTGGGATTAGGAGGATCGTGTCCTAGTCATTAACCATAATCCTCACATGTCAGGGTGTCCCAGACTTAAATTCCTACAATAGTCAAAACAACCAAACCTTCGACTTATTCATATCATCCATTTTGGGGATTCACTTCACCATGATAAGTACTGCTGTTTTTCCTTAATATAATCTTAAATCAATCTTTTAATTGCTTTCTTAGTTTTTACTCAGTTAATTGTCTTTTAAGTATTCAAACCTTTTTCACACAAAACCCCCCTTTAGGTTAATTAAACCGATTTAGACTAATAATCTACGATAACTTGACTGTTCCCAGTGGTAGATACGATACCTGGACTTTCCTACACTATATTACTCACGATCAGGTACGCTTGCCTGTATATGTGGTAAGACGGTGGCTAGGCATTAGAGGTTAAAACTTGTTACGCTTTTTATATACGATAATTACCGCATCATACACAAACTCAAGTCAACCCAAAGGTGGAAGCTTCCAAAACTATGCTCATGGTGGATGGAGTGACAACAAAGAAGGCATGGAGGGACATCTACACCAAGAAGTATATCCATTCCGACAGCGAGAGTGAACCAGATTATGCTACAGACTACGATTCGGAGGGCATCACTGTGTCTTTTGAGCATTTAATGATTCGTGACCCAATTTACTTACGTGATGAAGAAGAGGAAGATATCAAGCAAGGTGGATACGCGGAGTTCATGATTCCAAAGTCAATTAAGGTGGAAGAGGAAGACGCCAAGCTAATCTATGTTGAACCAATAAAGCATGATCCAGGGAGTTATAGCTTACCTATTTCAATTAATAATAAATTTAAAGATCTTGCTTTAGTTGATTCGGGTGCCGCGCTAAATATGATGCCTGTGTCTTATTGCAGCAAAATAGGGATCAAGAAGTTGATACCGACAGCTTATTAGTATCGAGGGATCAATGGCTACACGGCAACGCCACTTGGAATAGCGGAAGTCGTCCCGATTCGTATTGGAAACTTTGTTTACCTCACAGACTTTATCATTGCTGACCTCCCAAAAGATATGGAGATCCCTATCATCTTTGGGAGAGCCTTTTTACACACTGCGCAAGTCAACATTGACATGCAAAATCAGGTGACAAGTTTGGGGTATGGTGGCAGTTGCATTTACTTTGATCCCGATGGGAAACCAATCACAAAATTCTGGGCACCGTATGTGGACCCTAAGGAGAAAAGTGAGCGTCTGCTACTTCCACATGAGGTTACCAAGAAGAAGAAGAAGGATTATCCGAATCCGCTCAAACCAAATGGTGAAACATCAAATGAAGCGGGGACACCTAACAAGGGGCATAGAAAGAAGAAGGGCTCTTCAGCCCGCCATGTGAAGAAATGAGCGCTTAAACGGAGTCGAGCTCTAGACTCATTTCAAAAATGAAGCACTTCTCGGGAGGCAACCCCAGCTTTTCCTTTCCTTTCGTGTTTTGGTTTGTTTTTGTGTGTTTTTGCTGATTTCTTTCTTTGTTTGTGCCTAGACAACCCTTCCGGAAACTTAAAGATCGAAAACGCGAAAATCCGATCGGAAACGAAAAAAGTGAAAAAACAGAGACAGAAGTATCTCCGCGTCCGCGAAAATTCAAGTTTCGCGACGCGGAGTATGTGTTGAGTTGTGCAGGTAAATAATTTGAGTTTCGCGAACGCGAGGTAGCAGTTTCGCGACGCGAAAGACAAAATTAGGGCATTTTTCTAACGGACTACTGACTTCACGATCGCGAAGCCCTAAACTTCGCAACGCGAAGTGTGTGCAGTCGGGTTTTTATAACCTTTTTGTCCCAAAATTTAAATTCACAAAACCTAATTCTCTCTCGGCGCCGCGAACCTTACCTCCCCCAATGCGAAATCTTCAATTTTTGAGCTTCAATTTCTTGTTTCAATTGCATCTAAGGTATGTTTCCTAAACTTTTCTAGTTGGATTTTATCTTGAGGATGATAGATTTGTACAATTGCTTAGATTTCAATTGATTTATGCTAGGGTTATTAGATTTTGTGTACTTTGAATTGATGAAAGCATGAATGCAATTGGAATGGTCCTTTGATTATTGGTAGATATTGATAACATTGTACTTAGGTTAGAGATAGATTGATTGTACTTTTGCCATGATGATTCTTAATTTTGGTAGATAAATTCTCTATGGATGTTCTTGCATGCTAAGTGTGGGGAATTCTTTCCCATTCTTGTTTTTGCCATATTGGATTGTGGATGTTTGTAGCTAGACTAAAATTCAAGTGTGGGGATTTTGTCCTAAAAGTCCCTTTGGTTATTCACATGTGCATATTTGGGAACTTGAATATGTTTAGTCATGATAGTTTGGTCTCTTAGGATTAATTTGGTTATATCATGTCTTGACACTTTCTTGATACAAATTAGACTAAGACATGAATTTTTTTTGAATTGTGTAGAGACGAAGAGCTACATCCACTTCTACCAACGCTTACCGTGCACCCGATGGAAGCCATGCGTTCACCTACTTCATGAATGACCCGCAATTGAACGCTTTCCAAGAGGACCGAACTCCGAGACACCATGAATCGGATCGCTAGTCGTCAATTCGTCATTCCGAGGAGGGCCGATTGGACTCTTCTTAACACCTTGGAAATTAATAACCAAGTGAAGGCGATCCTTGAGAAACATGTTCTTGGGGATAATGGAATGGAGTGTTACATTTGCAAAGCTTGGGAGCGGGTGTTTGAGATCAATGAGTCGCTCTATCGGGAATTGATTCTCGAATTTGTGGTCACTTTTATCTTTGATTCCACGAAAGCCGCCGAAGATTGTCGTGAGCAATGTATGACTTTTCGACTCGGAGGAGCTTGGAGATCGCTTTCTTTGGCTGATTTCGGTGTGGCCTTGGGCATTTACACTCAAGCCAAGATTGACGATCCCGGTTTCGACGAATACATGGTGGCTATGGAAAAGAAACCCGATGGTTTCAACCCCCGTGAGACTTGGGCTATTTGTGGTGACGATGACTATAGTTCGAACATCAAAGTCAAGGGGTTGCTTTCCCCCATTGACTGGCTTCTACACCGCATGTTGGTGCATGCGGTGAATTCTCGTTCCTCTAGTGAAGAGAAGATCTCTAATTATGATCTTTGGCTACTTGATTGACTTACCACAAATGATCGTTATCCGAATGCCCCTTACATCATTGCCGCTCTACTTGCTAAGGCGAGTGGTTATCGAGAGGGAAGCAAGATGCTTAGGGGTCAATATGTCACTCGCCTAGCCAAGCATTTTGGGGTACTCACTGCAGGTGCTTTGGCTTCTTTGACCGATTTGGGCGAGATGGGGTTGATTGACATGGATCAGCTTAAAGGAATGAGGGTTGTTAAGTCAATCCAGACTAGCTATGGAGTTCGGTATCGGTGGGATGAGCGTCCGCAATCTTATGCCCCGAGGGGATCTTCGGGAAGGACTTTCGAGCATGGTGGTACTTCGAGTGGGGCGGAGGCGACGGAAGAACCAGAGGAGTGGAATGCTTATGCAAGTTACCAAGGGCTAAGCCAGCAACTCTCAGATATGTCCTTGTCTTACGGCCATCATCAACAACGGATGGAGTACAACTCCACGGAGACACTTTACCAAACCAACTGGCAAAGTGGAATGCTTAATCAAGTGGCGGAACATCTTGGTGTCCAACCGAACCGTACAATGAGCAAAATCCACCCGGTTTTCCATCTTTCGAGGATTGGAGGAATCATCCTCGTGGCCCCTATTGATCACGAAAATGAGAAGAAATCGAACTTCAAAATTAAACTTAAAAAACGAAAATGAATCCAACTTTAGATGAGGCGGAATTACAAATGAGATCTGGAACTTCACAAAAGAAATGAAATCAAAGGAAGGAAGGAAGGAGGTGTGTCTTGAGTGTGAAAGAAAAGAATGAAGGCCTGATTTTTTTGTTCAACGCCCCTAAAAAAACAAGGGTATGGGATGTCTTTTTTCTCTCTGAATGGGGACAACATAACAAAACCAACAGTGCGATTAAGCCACATGTTGTGCGAATAATCCATAAGTAAACAACCTAAAGGAGTTGTGCGAATAAGCCATATAGACCCATTAAGTTGTAAGTAAACACCCCCTAAGTCTTTTCCGATCTTGATGATATTTTCCCACACCGTCTCATAACCCTTCACTTCCACCCCCGAGAGCCATCCTTCCTTCCCATATAAGTTCACTATCACCATCCTCCATAAGGATTCGTGCATGATGTGAAACCTCCACCACCATTTCTCAAGCAAACTCCAATTTGCCTATTTGATCCCCTCTATATTTACCCCCCTCCCAAAGGATCCCAAGACTTTATCCCATTTAACCCATGAGTGACCACGTTTCACAACCTCACCTCCCCCATCCCCGCCCCCCCCCCCCAAAAAAAAAAAAAAAAAAAAAGAATTGACACCTCACATGCTCTAAGTCATTTGTAACACTCACAAGGAAACGAAACAAAGAGACAATATAATGAAATATTACTAAGGACCAACCTCACCAAAGTCCATCTTCCTCCAAAAGAAATAAACCTACCTTTCCAAGTCGCAAGCTTGTTCTTCATTTTTCTATAACCCGAGACCAACTTGATACCTTTATCATTAAGGTACCAACAGGGAGTCCAAGATAAATAAAAGGCAAGGAGCCGCTACCACATCCCAAAGTTCTTGCCCACGATTGTACATCCTCCTCATCGACACCTAAGCCGAAGATTTTGCTTTTTACCATATTGAATTTTGACCCCAAGACCGCGTGAAAGCAATGCAACAACTTGACGAGATTCATTATATTCATTGGGTCTCATTCACCAAAAAATATCACATCCTCGACGTATTGTAAATGTGAAATTACCACTTCACCTTTACCCACTTTTACCCTTTTATAAAGGCCTTTAACAATTGGTTCATCCACCATGATGTGGAGACATTCGGCTACCAAGAATAACAATGATGCGAGGGGATCCCCTTGCCGGAGACCCCTTTCCATTGGGAACTCATTTGTTGGAGAACTATTCACTATTACCGAGATCCTTGATGTCTTCAAGCATGCTTCCATCCACTTCCTTCATTTTTTCCCGAAACCCATGTTTGCCAATCCTATTGTCTCGTTTACCACTAGAATAAACCTCCCTCTTAGGAACACACTTTTTTCATTACTAATTAAGTTCCCAGTCACTTCCTTCAATCTTGCCAGCAAGATTTTTGAGATAGTTTTGTACAAAGTCCCTATGAGGCTAATAGGCCTATAATCATTTAGGTCAACGGGATTTGTTTTTTGGGGATGAAGGTCAAGAAAGAAGTGTTGCAACTGGCACTAATGTCCTCCTTTTCCCAGAACCATTCTATAGCCGCTATTAGGTTGCCTATAATAATTTCCCAAAACCTCTTGAGAAACCCGATCGTGAATTCATCTGGATCCAACGATTTATTGATACTACATTCTTTTATTGCCGCCAAGACTTCTTCCTCCAAAATTCTTCTTTCAAGCAAAAGGGCTTCCTCGGTCATTAATCTTTTTAACCTATCCATCCTTAGTTTAGGCCCCACTTTCTTTATCTTAACGAACTTATTCTTGAAAAACTCACATACATGGTTCTTTATCTACTATGCTTCCTCTGGCCAAACCGAATTGATGAAAAGTCCTTGCATTGAGTTTTTTCTTACGCGATTGTTACTAGTCGCATGGAAGGATTTTGAATTCTCATTCGTTTTAATATTATAATTAATATTTGATTCTCTAAAATGGAGAATCTATTGGAGATGAAGGTAAATTTTTGGAGATTTTGACTTTAGGTTCTCCATTTTTGAGAAATTTTGAAGAATCTGTTGGAGATGCTTTAAGCATCTTCCGCCTAAGTCGATCTCCTACTTGTAATCACCAATATTTTTCTAGATCTCCACATCTATCTTCTTCAAAGACTACCATTGTTGGTATTTCTTCCACCGTTCTCTTGAAATGTATACCATTTTAGTTTGCAATACTTTCCCTCATCAAACACATTGCACAAACACATTGACGTTAGTAAGCACCTTTGGTGAACCCCAAAACTACGACTAGCGGGGGAGTGTATCTCGATAGTTGTGAATGGAGACTAAATGTGGGGATCATCAACTAATCATGATGTTGGTATTGGTTTCACCGAAGGAAGGGGTTCATTAATAATGTATGTCATTGGTGGGGATGACTGTGTTGTGGGAGGAGGAAAAGAAAACGTGACTTTTTTTGTTTGGAATTTGGTTGTTGTCTCATCGTAAGGGGAAGCAATCAAACGGGGACAACCACCACACACCCTTTGAGTGGAGAAAAAGAGGAAGGTTGTATGATCTAGATAAACACGATGAGTAGCTAGGTGGTGTGGGTTGTGGGAGGAAAAGCACGGGAGCGAGGTGGGTCTATTTGTGTTTTATTTGATGTTCGAAAAAGCTTGCCGCAATAGCCGTCATGGCACGCCGTGGCCTAAGGCTTGTGTCTCATGCTACGTTATGCCTGAGGGACGACATGGTGTAATGTGCAATTTTTCTAACACAATAGTTGATTTAAGTTATCTTTTTTAATGTGTTATTTGTTAGTTTTTAGTATATAACTAAATAATAACTGTTTCTTATCATTTATTTATATAATAATAGTATGAAAACATATGTTTATGTTTATGTATATAGGGTCAAATTCAACGTGAACTCATCTTTCATTGTGAACGCGAGAATCACTAAAATGTGTCACGTGGCTGAATAAAACTTTATTTGGTCTGAATAAAGCTTGCGCTTTAGAGTGCATGATATTCATATTGAATAAAGCTTAGATGCCGATTCATACTGCCATGTGGTGTGATTTTAGTGGTCCCGCGTTCACAACCAAAAATGAGTTCACATTTGAACTTTCCTGTAGGTGTATAATATTATGATATAGAAATTTGTCGTCATAACTCACGTCTTGAAAAACGCCATGTAGTTGCCATGGCTTCCAAGGCTTGGCCTTACCGCCATGCCACGCCACGCTTCATGCTATTTAGAACATTGATTTTATTTCATTTTTTGAAAGAAAATTAAGAGAGAAACATGAAAAATACCAAAATGCCGTTACTCAACGGCTAGAATTTAACTCCCTTTTGTGGAATGATTAAAACCACGCATTTTTACATACCATAGGGGTTTTCTTCCAATAAAAATATGTACAGACCCAATCCAAGAAAAACAAGAACCATAGGGACCAAAACTCTAATTTACTCTATAAACAAACAAACAAACTACTAGTAGCAGTTATTTGACGTGGTTGTGGTGGCGATGATGACAATGGTAGTGGCGTCTATTATATGTTTTTGTGTAAATACTCATAGAGGGATTTTCTTTTATGAACTTATTTTTGGTGTGAACTTGTGAACTTCGCCAAAAAGACGATTATATGATGAAATTGGTTCTTGAAATTGTTTAATATGATGAAAATATATTATATGAAACATTTTTTTGTTGAAATTGTTTCATATTTAGGTGTTTTTACGTAAAATCAAAAGGTTTCATAAAAATATATGAAACAATTTCATAAGAATGGAAAAGTTACGTAAAAAATACCGAAATATGAAACATTTTCATCAAAAAATGAATCATATGATATAATTTCATCATATTAAACAATTTCACGAACCAATGAAATCGTCGTTTTGGCTTGAGTTTACAAGTTCACACCAAAAATAAGTTCACATAAGAAGATCCCTCAACACTCATATAATAATAAGGTACGAAATGCCCATAATTTTGTAAAGCGCAAAGAAAAGTTCCATGGTTATAGCATGAATCTAATGTCTTTTTAGGTGCGTTTGGTATGCAGACAGGACAGGGCAAAACAAAACAGTTGTTCAGCGTTTGGTAAGACATTACAGGACTGGACTAGACAGAACAAGACTGATTAAATGACCATTTTACCCCTGGTGATATTTTAGCGTTTTTTACGTAATAGTCGCTCTAAATGAAAATTAACAATAAACAAAAAACTCCAATATATGTATCAACAAAACTAAGTATATAATCAAAAATCATAACTTGCATGATAAATAATAGTAATATACATTATTAATTGTATTTTCGATCGAGTTTCGAGTATGAAATGTGGGATACATCTATGTTTGTCCCACTCTTTTTCTACTTAGTTCTGATGTATCCCACATAGATGGCTGCCAAACATAGGACATGTCTGTTCTGTCATGTTCTGTTTCATCCTGTCCTACGCACCAAACACACCCTTCAAAAATGAAATAAATGCCAGAATGAAAATTGAGGAATATAATAGATCATTTCATGTCTTTCAGGTAATTGCCAAATCTGACAAATCAAATGTCATCTAAAATTTGATACTCGAACATTTAACTGCTTTCTTTTACCTAATGACGAGGAGAAAAGATAGGAAATACTTCCTGAAACAACAATTACTTCCAATTTGTTCAAGGTTTAAATTCTGATTTATGTAACGATTGTCAGGGGCGGACCTACCCTTACGAGAGGGACCCGCTCAGCTAACTACCGTAAAGAGGAAAAAGAGTAGGCGTTTTAAAGGTGCACCTAAATAATTTTAAAACTAGCATCGAAAGAAAAGCAAATAGTTGGTATATTGGCAAATTATTAAGTTGTAAAATCTTTTGCGAATTGGAAGGACGTGGGTTCGACTCCCACTGAATCCATAATTTCAGTTTTTAAATTGCAATTTACATATTATATTCAATAACTTCTACAATAACACCTTAAATGCCTTATTGATTTTGTATATTTTTTTATTTATCACAAACTTGTGAATCCATAATTTCAGTTTTTAAATTGCAATATAAATATTATATTCAATAACTTCTACAATAACACGTTAAATGCCTTATTGATTTTGTATATTTTTTTATTTATCACAAACTTTTTTTTATCTTGTTATTCTATTCTATTTCTAATTTTATTTTAGCCACTAATTTACTTGTCAAATTGTATTTTTCAATTTCATTTTAATCATTGATTTAATGATTACTAGTCTTGTTAAATTGTATTTTCTAATTTTACTTTAGTCATTGATTTGATGATTGTTCTTCCATATTTTAGATTCATAAGAAAATGAAATAAAATGCATATGTTAATTTTGGTTTGCAAAACATTTTGTTTAATGCTAGAAGTTCTTGATGTATAATAAAACTAATTACAAACCCAAGAAAAACATAAGCAATCAATATCAAATGTTAAAAGTTTGAATACTTTTTATAATCAACCAAAATAAATAAAAATTGTAGTGGTGAACCCAATTAAAAACACATCGGGTATAGCTGTATAGGACATAGTTTTGTGTTTATTCAAACGGTCAATGTCGATTCAATTTGTAAAAGTGTATTACTCCTGAAATTGATATAATAATGTTCCTTGACGTCAAACCGCATCAATTTTTCCCTCCCATAACACTCACCGTTTTACGGACTTTTGGTCTAACTTGTTGATCCAGCTCTCCTAAGACCTGATGAAATGATAATGATCCTGAATCTTTACTTAGTGAATAGGTTTTTTACTTCTGTTATAGCTTGAGGAATTATCACTGAATCTGTTCAGTGTTATTCCATGTTACTTATGCTGTAACTTAATTTTATAGTAATCAGGATCAGGATCAGGAGACGAACGAGTCTGTTCTGCAGTCGACTGATCCTATCCACTGAAGTGAAGACCTCCTGAAGACATCAAGATCATACACAAAGAACCATCAGCGACGTCGAAGAAATAGCTGATGACAGGAACAGCATGCTCGTGATCTGAAGACGGAACTCAGTGATAGCAGGCTGCTCAATATCGTATGACATCCTGAAGGCTCAACAGGATACAAGTGACCCTGAACTTCATCAGTATCAGGACCCTAGTCACTGATCAGTATCCTGATCCTAAAGGATTAGAAAAGTGTCTTAGTCTAATGCACAAAAGGATTATCCGCCTTTACTGACACAAAAGTACATAAGGACAGTCTCTTTACTGTTCCCTCCGTACTTATCAGACCTTAAGGCAACTGTTTACAAACATACTCCTTTTGCACAACATGCAAAGAGTAATTGTTTATAGTAAATAGTACAACAGACCAACTACAACGTGACACGTCACAAAAGTAGGTCTGCATGCATTTAATGCATGGAGTATAAATTGGACGTGGAGAAGATTTTCTCCATACTACTTCTGCATCCAAAAATACTCAAGTCCTTTCTTTCTTATTCTCCTCTATCTTTCTTTCTTACATCTTCTCACTTAGTGCATAGTGAAAGAACTTAGATTGTTTAGTTTAGACTATTTGTCTTTTCTATTTCCGCAACAATCTGTAAATTCATATTGTTAATATAACAAGAATTTAAAAGTGAAAAATTGTGTGATTATATTCAACCCCCCCTTCTATAATCCCAAACACTATCCTAGCTTGAAGGTCACCTACTTGGGACCAACAAGTGGTATCAGAGCAGATACAAGCTCTCATTTTCTTCTTAGAAAAATCTTGTGATCCTCTCTTCTTATTCTATGGCTCTTCAAGCTAAGGATAACTACTTTGATACCGGCTCTGCTGGAAAGCCTCCTCGGTTCAACAAAGACAACTTCTCTCTTTGGAAAACCAGGATGGAACTCTTTCTCTCTGGTTCTGATCCCCAGATTCCATACTTTCTGGAAAATGGACCACATGTGCCTACACAAACCGTCCACCCCATTCCTGCTGCTGCTGGCCAACCAGCTGTTCCTGAAAGGCAGCTGGTGAAGCCCGTAACTGACTGGAATGATGAAGACAGACGCCTGGTCAACATTGACACTAAGGCTAGGTCTCTCATTGCCATGTCACTTCCTGACGATGTATTCCACTCTGTCTGTCACCTTCGCTCTGCTAAGGAGATATGGGACACTCTCTGTGTTCAATATGAAGGTACTGCTGTTCTCATGGAATCAAGAAAGATTTTTTGGTTCGACAGTATGAAAGCTTTATTCATCAAAAGGATGAAACCCTCTCCCAGCTACATCAGAGATTCAACTGTCTTCTGATTGATCTGAAGACTATCGGTACTACCTACTCTAACTCTGAGGTGGTTACCAAGTTCATGGAAGCTCTTCCTGAACATTGGGAAATTTACACCTCCTGCTTAACTATGTCAAAGGACATAAAGACACTCACACTAAGTGAGCTGTACGGTATTCTTCTTAACCGAGAACAACAGAAGAAACTGAAAAAGAATCTCATAAGAGACTCTAAAGACACCAAAAGCAACTCTGTTGCATTGGTCTCTAACTCAGTTCCTACTGTTGCCACTTCTTCTTCAGTAACTATTACTGAATTAGAATCTTCTGACTCTGACATGTCAGAAGATCCTGAATTCAATGAATCTCTTGCTCTTTTAACCAGATCTTTCAAGAAGTTTGCCAAAAAGGGAAACTTCCACAAAAAGAAACATCTTACTATTACTGACAAGCCTAAATCAGACCCTGTTGATAAGGCTACTGCTATCTGCTACAATTGTCAGGGCAAAGGACACTTTGCTAATGATTGCAGGTACAGGAAAAGTCAGTTTGCTCCCTCCTCTGCTAAATCTTCTTCTAAGAATCCCAAATACCAGCGCCTGAAAGAAAAATACAAAAAGATGAAAACTCAGCGCAAAGGCAAAGGTTTAATCGCAGAAGACTGCGACTGGGATGATGTCTCCTCTGATGACTCATCTGATGAGGAAGACACTCAAGTGGCACTGATGGCCATTATTAAGGAACCTACCTTAGCTCTCATGGCTAAGATAGAAGAGGTTCCTGAAGAGATTCCTCCTCAGGATCCTGAAGCTTCTTCTTCCACAACTCCTGAAGCTTCCACCTCTGCGACTGATTCTTCCAGTCAGGTACCTATTCCTCTCATCCCTCTTGAAAGCTTAACTCAGTTGGACCTGGTCAATCTCGATCTTTACAAAGCCCTTAATGGTAAAACCTCTGCTGAAAAAATGAATATTGATCTTAGAGGACAACTCAAAGAATGTCAAGAAAAATAAAACAGCTTACCATTTTGGAAGAAAATTATAAGGACCAGGTCACTGTAAACAAAACTCTCTGTATTGAAAGAGAATTGGCTCTTGCTGCCAAAGAAAAAGCCCTTGCTCAATTAAATGCTGAAAAAGTCACCATCAAAGGATGGAGTGACGCATCTGAAAAATTTGATGAAATATTAGCTTCAGGAGAATCTGACAAAAGCAAAAGAGGTCTTGGATTCACTCATAGACATAAGTATGAAGAACCTAAATATGAAAGTTCCATGCTCAAATTTGGAAAATTTGTTTCTTCTATTCCCATTCCTAATGCTTCTGAAAATATCCCTTCTTCTTCTAACACACACTCTGAAGGTGCTCCTAAGAGCAAAAAGTGCACAGTCAAAGAAAAATCTAAGACTGTAACACCTTCAAAGACCAAGAGTCCTAAACCCAAGAACAAAGTTCTGGGTGGTGGTCCTTCAGTCTCAGGATCAAAATCTTTCTCTCAAAATCCTGCTCCCAGACTGAAGATTGACCTGAAGCAAAAGACTCAGGAGAAGAAACTAATTCCTCCAATGTCCAATGCTAAAGGCATACTTGGTGCTGGTCCTGCTCACCTAAAGTTCAAAAACTTTCTAGACCACACTAAACGCTTTCAATATCGCAAATGTTATCACTGTGGATTAAATGACCATATTGCGAGTAAGTGTCCTGATGCTACCAAAGCTGAAAAATCAGCTAAGGTAAAGAAGATTCCCATGACTGAGAAATCAGTCAAAGGAAAGAAGGTTGTCAAGACTGTTCCTTCAGTCAAGACTCCAGCCTCCTGTACTGATACTTCAGTAAAGGCTGACACTGACTCAACCAGTCCTACTGATACTTCTGGATCCATAGTTCTATGGGTACCAAAGAAAACTTAAACTCTAATCTTTACAGGATAAGGGCATCTGGTACTTGGACAGTGGATGCTCTCGACATATGACTGGTTCGAAATCTGTCCTCTCTAACTACCGTGAAGAAAGAGGTCCTGCTGTGACCTTCGGCGGAAACGGTAAAGGCCAAACCCGAGAATATGGCACACTGACCAACGGAGTAACTACTTTCAAAAGAGTTGCTTATGTTGAAGGCCTGATGCATAATCTTCTGAGCATCAGTCAACTGTGTGATAAGAATCACAAAGTTTCTTTCTCCAAGAAAAAGTGCAAAGTCAAGAACAAAAGAAAGGAAGTTATTCTCACTGGAGTGAGACATGCTGATATCTACATCATCAACATGAATACTTCCACTGACAACTTCTGCTTTGTATCTCGTGCTTCATCTGATACAAATTGGCTTTGGCACAAGCGTCTTTCTCATCTCAACTTCAAGACGCTGAATCAACTCTGCATCAACAACCTGGTCATTGGTCTTCCTGACTTTCGCTACACAAAGGTGTCTCTTTGTTCAGCATGTGAAAAAGGAAAGCAGACCAGGGCTAGTTTCAAGTCCAAGCAAATTTCCTCCATCAGCTCTCCTCTACAACTTCTCCACATGGATCTCTTTGGACCAGTCAACGTCCAATCCATTGCTGGAAAGAAATACACTCTGGTAATAATTGATGAATATTCCAGATACACTTGGGTATTCTTTCTTCGTGCCAAGAGTGATGCTCCTGAAGAAATCATCCTGTTCGTCAGGAAGATGGAAAGACTCAACAACCTTACTGTTCGATCAATCAGGAGTGACCACGGAACTGAATTTAAAAACAGTACCCTGGAAACCTTCTTCGAGCAGAAAGGTATCACTCAAAACTTCTCATCTGTAAGAACTCCTCAGCAAAATGGTGTTGCTGAAAGACGAAACAGGACGCTGATTGAAGCTGCGAGATCTATGCTGAGTGAAGCCAATCTTGCCACTCAGTTCTGGGCAGAAGCTGTAAATACTGCTTGCTATACTCAGAACAGATCTCTGATAGTCAAACGCTTCAGAAGAACTCCTTACGAACTCTTTCGTAACAGGAAGCCATCAATCGAACATCTCCATATCTTTGGTTGTGTTTGCTACATCCTAAACAACAAAGATAATCTTGGGAAGTTTGATTCAAAATCTGATGATGGAATTTTCCTTGGATACTCATCCATTTCTAAAACCTACCGTGTGTTCAACAAACGAAGACAAGCCATAGAGGAAACGATTCATGTCAAGTTTGATGAATCGGGTCCTACTTTTCCTCACCCAAATGATAATTCTGAAATCAATCAGTGGGCTGATTCTTTCTTTCAAGTCCCTGAACCTCCTATTGCTGATCCATCTCCTCAAGACCTTCCTGATGGTTTTGAAGAAGATCCTCCTATACCACCCATTGAAACATCCTCTCCACCTCTGATTAATGCCACTCCAATTACCCAAATCACACCTTCTGAACCTGATCAACCCACTAACAGTGAAGACTTTTCTCAAACCACTGTTAGTGAGCCTACTCCAACTAATCTTCTCCCTGATCCATCAGTAAATGAAGCTTCTACTTCAGGACAGGTGTATCAGCCACCTGCTCTCCGATGGACCAAGGATCATCCCATTGATCAAGTTCTTGGTAATCCCTCCTCTGGCATTAAAACTCGACGCCAATCTGGTAACGTCTGTCTTTATGTAAATTTTATCTCTGAAAATGAACCTAAAGAAATAGATGATGCTTTGCGTGATCCTGCCTGGGTCTCAGCCATGCAGGAAGAGCTAGCAGAGTTCATCAGAAACAATGTCTGGCTTCTCGTCCCTAGGCCTCGAAAACGTACTATCATTGGTTCCAAGTGGATTTTTCGAAATAAACTTGATGAGATTGGTACGATTATTCGAAACAAGGCTCGCCTTGTGGCTCAGGGATACAGGCAGGAAGAAGGCATTGATTACGATGAAACCTTTGCTCCTGTTGCTAGGCTTGAAGCAATTCGACTCTTCCTAGCTTTTGCAGCACATATGAACTTCAAGGTTTATCAGATGGACATTAAAAATGCCTTTCTGAATGGAAAACTTAATGAAGAAGTCTATGTGGCTCAGCCTCCTGGCTTTGTAGATCCTAAATTTCCTGATCACGTCTACAAGTTAAACAAGGCTCTCTATGGGTTAAAACAGGCTCCTCGTGCCTGGTATGATACCCTCTCAACCTTTCTTCTCTCTAAAGGTTTTGTACGTGGAAAGATCGATAGCACCTTATTTCTAAAGAAATATCCTAAGCATATCCTTCTTGTCCAGATATATGTCGATGACATTATCTTTGGATCCACAAATCCCAAACTCTGCGAAAAGTTTGAGTTGCTCATGAAATCTGAATATAAAATGTCTATGATGGGCGAACTAACATTTTTTTTAGGACTTCAGATCAAGCAATCTGAAAAGGGAATTTTCATCAATCAAGGTAAATACGTACATGAGATGCTGAAGAAATTTGATCTCACATCTTGTACACCAATGAAGACTCCAATGGCTCCTCCTCTGACACTTGACAAGGATTCCAAAGGGAAATCTGTCGATGTGACTCTCTACAGAGGAATGATCGGCTCTCTGCTGTATCTCACAGCTAGCCGCCCTGATATCATGTATTCCACATGCTTATGTGCTCGTTATCAGGCTGAACCCAAAGAATCCCATCTGACCGCTGTAAAGCGGATCTTCAGATATCTGAAGGGAACTCCTAATCTGGGTCTTTGGTACTCCAAGGACTCAGGGTTCGATCTAACAGCTTATTCCGATAGTGACTTTGCAGGATGTAAGATTGACAGGAAAAGCACCACTGGTGGTTGTCACCTGCTAGGTGGCAAGTTGGTGAGTTGGACTAGCAAAAAGCAGAACTCTGTGTCCACATCAACTGCTGAAGCTGAATATGTTGCAGTAGGAATCTGTTGTGCTCAAGTCCTGTGGCTGAGAAATCAACTTCAGGACTATGACATACAACTTTCTAAAATTCCTATCTACTGTGACAACACTTCAGCGATAGCCATCGCCAACAATCCTGTCTTACACTCCAAGACAAAGCACATTGAAGTGAGATATCACTTCATCAGGGATCATGTGATGAATGGTGATATTGAACTCCATTTTGTCCCTACTGAATATCAGCTTGCTGACCTCTTTACCAAACCACTGGATGTGACACGTTTTAATATGCTCATCAGTGAACTTGGGATGTTAAATCCTGATGATTGAAGTTTATCAGGACAAACAGTTGTTAAATCCTATAGAATAATCATTCTCAGGACTCTTTCTTTAACAACTCCTGAATTAACTCTCATCAGATGATGACTCTATTCAGTACTTACAAAATCTTTGTTCAATATCCGAATACTGATGATTCTCAGGTAAGTATTTCTTCCCTCTGCTACTGAAACCTTATCGCATTAAATGTGATAAGAGGATTTTCCCAAAACAGTACTTATCTGATAAGTACTCTGATTCCTATAAAACATATCTTTCACCAAAATGGAATCATCCCCTGAAAAGGCGGTTTTTATCTTTTCAAATAAAACAAACTTTTCATCTGCACTGACACGTAATGGGACGTTTCCTGTTCCCCACTACGTGTGTCAGGCGCGTGAATGCGCGTAGAACCTCCTTTATTCATCATTACGTTTGAATTTAGCCGCTCTTTTCTCTCTCATCCATTTTCTCTCTCCTACCACGAGGTATAAAAACCTCACTCGTAATCCTTCACACTCTTTACGCTCACAAAATTCTCTCTAAGCAATCTAGCAAGAAAAAGCAAGAACTGTTTTCTCTCAAGAACACCAAGAACACACTCACCACTTTTCTTAACAAGATCATCGTAAGTGTTTCTTTACTCTTGTTCTTTCCACATTTTAAGTTGGTCTTCTTCATCTAAACAACTTATTTTGATAAACGTTCTTCCAAAAACCCTAAGATCACTTCATTTGATCTTAGTTCTTCCAAAATCTTCTAAGATTTTTGTTAAAACATTTTATGTGATTTTCTTATTTCTTTTAAGAAAAATCATAAACTCTTATTTTGATATCTTCTCATCAAAATAAAAGTTTCTTTTTAATACCAAAACACATTCCTTTTGTGAATTTTGGTATCTAATCCATTCCAAGTATAAAGGATTTCACCATTTTTATGAACATATTCTGTGTTCATTGAAAAATGAAGAAAAATGCATATTTTGGATCTTTAATCATCCACATATGTTATTTTTGTGTTTAACAGGATGGCGGCTACTACTTCCTCCTTGGACGCCCAACTCTCGTCTGAAGCTACACCACTGCAAACCGCCACTGAAAGTCTGCCGATCGTCATTCCGCAGCACGACGTACAATTCAAACAGAACAACGTCGTTGGTCTGTTTGACATTCCAGAAGGCAAAGAATATCTGCTGCCTGCCAAGAACTTCCTCCTAAGCAGCCCCCTGAAGACGGCTTTTACAATAGACCCGAAGCCGAACAAACCAATGCTGCAACAACTGTGGTCTACTGCCACTGTTGCTAAGGAAAGGAACGCCAAGGGTGTCCTAAGGGAGGTCATCAAGTTCCAGATCAAGGAAAATATAATTTCCTTTGGTTTCGGAACTCTGAGGAACGTGCTGAACTTCCCAAAGAAGAAACGCTTCCCTCCTGCTCCTACGTCCGATGAAATCATCGAGTTCTTGGACGCCATTGGCTACAGATGGCCTGTGAAGGATGGCGTCATGCTTCCCAAGACTACTGCTACTGTCCACAAGACAGGCTTGAACGCCACATTCTATTATATATGGAATACGTTCGGCCTGTGCTTATCTGGCAAGACAGGAAGCACGGAGCAGTTCCCCACCGTGATTCAGCACATGGTCTTCTCTGCGATCAAAAATCGCGAGTTTGACTATGCTCGCTGCATATTGGAGGACATGGTCAAGAAGGTCAGGAACACGAAGCGGGTCGCCAACGTCGCCTTCACCAGATTCTTCTCGGCAGTCCTGGAACTGCATATGGGGCCAAACTACCCCAAGATCGGGAACTCCAACAACTACGCCCTCGGGCCTAAGTTCCTGGATCAGGTGTCTCCAAAACCTGACGACGTCCCTCTCTCCACTGTTCTGGTTGTTCCTGAACCAGTTCAGGCGGATGAAGAGCACTCCACCTCTCCCACTGAAGGTATGTACTATCTCTTCTCTTCCAAACCCCGTTCTTCTATTTCTCTGCATGCTATGTCAGTAGCTAACCCCATACTGACTTCCCCAGCTGCAACCACTTCATCTGCGCTCCTGAAGCGCCCCCAACCTTCCTCTGCCACTCCTCCACCTCCTTCAAAACGCGACAAGTCGAAGGCGCAGAAGAAAAAGAAACAGGCGGCCGGTAAGAAATACTATATTACCCTGCCTCAACTCTTTAATAAACCATCTCCTTTATCTAAAACTTCTTCACCTGCAGATGCTTCCATCTCTGCTCCTGTACAACAAGAACCTGAGGTTGTTCACCTCGAACACTCAGAGAACATGGGGGGTAATCGCTCTGATACCCTCCTAGCCTCAGGTAATACTTTTAAGCAAAATATTACTGTCTCTTCTTTTATGAAAGCTAATGAGTCCTCTAGTACTCACTTAGCTACTCTGTCTACAGGTTCTTTAGGAGCAGCCTCTGAAGGGCATCCCCAACTTCATCAGGATGACCCCTTCAATGACTTTGTCTTCACGGACGCCGAGCGTCAGCTGAATGCAGCTGAGCTACGTCGGCAGTCTGCTGAACGACAATTGCAGGAGGCACGCACAGCTCTCCAACAGAAGGAGGACGAGCACCAGACACGCCTCCAGGCGTTGGAACTGGAGCTTGCCGCTGCAAAGGCCGCTGCCAGTACCGCTGAAGCTGCCGCCGCCAATGCCGCTGCCGCCGCCGTCGCCGCCACTCCGCCGCCTACGGCTGTTACCCTTACGATTCCTTGTCTGGATAACATCCATGACAAGGTCTCACAAGTGGCCACCTCCTCCAACAACCTTCAGGCATCTATTGATGACCTGAAGGCCTCTGCTCTGCCTGCACTCTCCGCCACCATCAACAACAGCACCAACTCTCTCACCACTTTCCAATCAACAGTGGTTCAGAGGTTGGATGCTCAGGAAGCAGGCCTCCGCGCCCTCCAGGAGCAGGTGACTGGCCTCACCACTGCTGTCAACGCCCTCACCTCTGCTCCTGCCCCGCCTCCGTCCTTCACCACGGCAGACAGGGATGTTTTGCAATCCCTGATCTCATCTTCTTTCATCTCACGCAAAGTCCTTAGTGACATGGCCTCTCTCCTCCAGAGGAACTTATCAACAGCCCGCTTACTCCAGGCACCTGTTGAGGGGGAGAGACAGCCTAGAGACCAGTCCGTTTATTCCCCCTCCACCAACTGGAGAACCAACGAACAAGGGGGAATGAACGAGGAAGATGAAGAAGATGAAGATGATGATGAAGACGACGATATCTTCGTCGAGAAGGCTGCATCCCCAACGCCCACTCCAGGGCCTGCACAATCTCAGGGGGAGAACCTCCGTGCACCTGGTACGTTACTATTACCATCCTCTCCCTCATCCTCTGATAACCAACCAATTTCTTCTCTCCTTAAACCTAAACCTACACCTGAAACCATAACCCTCGACACCTCCTCTGATGACTCTCCAATAAACAATCTACAAATGGTTGTCTACCAACCACCAAAACAACCTACCCCTGAACCAACACCCCATTCTTCTCCTAAACAAACCTCTGAGCCTGAAAACCAAGAAAACTCTGACTTTCAGGATGTGAACTTTGGCTCTGTCACTGGTGAGATTATTCGCCTTATGGAGAATAGTCCATCAGAACAGACAAGAGCTGAATTAAGCAGAATGACTTTCAGAGTAACTCCTCTTAACCCTGAAACCATTCCTTCTAGACCAACCCGCTTTAATCCTGAAGCATCCTCTTCTAGAACCCCTGAAATCCGAGCCCCTCCTGAAACCATTTGCCTCTCATCAGATGATGAATTCATCTCTGATGACTTCTCTACCCCTGCCTCTTCTCCCAGATCTCCTCCCTCTAACTCTCCTAGATCTGAAGGTGAGAATTACCCTGACAACTCTGCTATTGTCAACAGGGATGGGCGTTTAAACGCCGTGATAGAGCGACTCGAGAGTACAAGAGTAAAAATTCCTCTTCGTACCTCTTGTGACTCCGAGTTCGCCTATCTCTCACAGGAGGAATACAACGCTGTTGTACAGGCTCAGGAGGAGCATAATAAGAAACAGAAGGAAGCCTTCCTCTCTGCTCAAGCCGCTCGAAGGCTTGCATCAGATTTTGTGGCTGAAGATGCTGAAATAAGTGCAGATCCTATTCTTGCACAGAAGGCTGCTCTGAAGGTCTTCAACAAAAATGCAGAGGAACAGACTGAAGAAGTAAACACTGAGCTTGACTGGTGCAGAGATCGTCTACACCTAAGAAAACATGGTGCTGCTATCTCTGGAATCCATCTCAGCCGAACTCGCGGCAAGAGAGCAAAAACATGGATCACCGTCAAACGCTCTGGAGTCAAGGACGTGCAACACACTCTGGACAAGTTAGATCGTTACAACTTGTCAGAGTGGAACGAAATCAGATCCCTACTTCCCAAAGCCAACAAAAACTATCGGGCTGAAGTAGAAGAAGTCATCGAAGGACTTATTGCACGCATCAGAAGGACAACGGAAATACCTGATGACCTGCTCCACTACTCTTCAGTCCTACCTCAGCAACCTATTCGAAGATCTGCAGGCACCTCAACAAGAAGACCAACTCCCTGCATGCCCAGGGTGGTGGTCAAGCCTCTGGATCTCTCGATGCTTGATCTTTCACTCCCTTTAGGAACTCTCTCTCTGAAGGACAAGTCATCAGAGAACCTGTTCATGGTATTTGTGTAAGCGACAACTCAAAGATCCTACGCTTTCAGCGTTTCAGCGAGCTACACAAAGCACCATATGAACACTTGGTTTCAGTCCTCTTCACTGCTCACAAGGATAAAGAAAACCAAGACAATAAAGAGATCATTCGCACTGTCAGAGCTATACTCAATCACAGACTCGCATTCAGTGATACTCCAGTTCCAATACAAGTAAAGACTGAATATGTTAGCGAAGACTCTGATAGTTAGAATATTTTGTAATCTCTTCTTTCAGTACTTTATTCATGTACTCGTGTATTTTTCTTACTCTTGTAACCTTTATTAAGATTAATGAAAATGCATTTCAGTGCATAGTACTTCACTCTATCATAGTACTGAAAAAGATCCCTCAAAACAGTAAATGGGACATGTACCTTTATGAGTTCTATTTCCTACTGTTTTATCTAGACTTAGAAATTTTTTTTCTTCTAGACTTAGACAATTTCTCTGTTGTCTTATCATTATCATTTAGGGGGAGATTGTTGATCCAGCTCTCCTAAGACCTGATGAAATGATAATGATCCTGAATCTTTACTTAGTGAATAGGTTTTTTACTTCTGTTATAGCTTGAGGAATTATCACTGAATCTGTTCAGTGTTATTCCATGTTACTTATGCTGTAACTTAATTTTATAGTAATCAGGATCAGGATCAGGAGACGAACGAGTCTGTTCTGCAGTCGACTGATCCTATCCACTGAAGTGAAGACCTCCTGAAGACATCAAGATCATACACAAAGAACCATCAGCGACGTCGAAGAAATAGCTGATGACAGGAACAGCATGCTCGTGATCTGAAGACGGAACTCAGTGATAGCAGGCTGCTCAATATCGTATGACATCCTGAAGGCTCAACAGGATACAAGTGACCCTGAACTTCATCAGTATCAGGACCCTAGTCACTGATCAGTATCCTGATCCTAAAGGATTAGAAAAGTGTCTTAGTCTAATGCACAAAAGGATTATCCGCCTTTACTGACACAAAAGTACATAAGGACAGTCTCTTTACTGTTCCCTCCGTACTTATCAGACCTTAAGGCAACTGTTTACAAACATACTCCTTTTGCACAACATGCAAAGAGTAATTGTTTATAGTAAATAGTACAACAGACCAACTACAACGTGACACGTCACAAAAGTAGGTCTGCATGCATTTAATGCATGGAGTATAAATTGGACGTGGAGAAGATTTTCTCCATACTACTTCTGCATCCAAAAATACTCAAGTCCTTTCTTTCTTATTCTCCTCTATCTTTCTTTCTTACATCTTCTCACTTAGTGCATAGTGAAAGAACTTAGATTGTTTAGTTTAGACTATTTGTCTTTTCTATTTCCGCAACAATCTGTAAATTCATATTGTTAATATAACAAGAATTTAAAAGTGAAAAATTGTGTGATTATATTCAACCCCCCCTTCTATAATCCCAAACACTATCCTAGCTTGAAGGTCACCTACTTGGGACCAACATAACTTAAAGGTGCACCCGCTCAAGAAAATTACTGGGTCCGCCACAGACGATTGTAGCTACTAAGTTTATTCACAGTTTGTTAGGATTAGTCTACAAAGAGTCTGGACCACCCCTTCAAAGAAACAATTACATCATGATGTCATAACGCTCATAAATTTCTAGTAACGATTTTTGTCATTCTCTTTAGGTTGTGTTTGTTTCGTTTTACTAAGAGGTAAATTACTACATTTAGTTGTGATTATGTTTGGTTTTTGGTTTCTCATCTGTTGTGATTATTTCGATTTCATTGGTTTCATGTCTCATTTTAAATTCCTTAAACATTCTTTTTTAATGAATTAAGCATCAAACTTTTGAAACTAGCTTTTTAACAAAAATAAAAAAGCTATCTATTAAGAATGTCTTCTAAGTAAAAGAAACAAAATAAATTTCTGTAAAAAGGAAGAAAGCAACAAATTTCTTAAAGTTTGATGTGTTATTTTATTTACAAAAAGAGGTTGAATGATTTAATCATTCAAAATGAAAAAATATATTGATTTTGTTATTTAAAGAATAATTCATAAATTTAATCAACCAAGATGAGAGAAAGTTTAATAATTTTTTCATTTAAAAAAATAGCTATAAGGACTTAATAAATCAAAATAATAAGTGTCAACAAAAGATTTTGGTCATGTCATCATTAGTATTAGATCAACATGTTAACCAAGCACTTATGAAAGAAAAGAAAGAAAAGTGAAGGAAATGGGAAGAAAGCAAAAAGAACTCATGTTTTCGAAAAAAATTAGGAAGGGATGGAAAGAAGAGGGAAGAAAAGTAAAAAAACATCATGTTCTCAAAACTTTTTTACGAAGGAAAGAAAGAGAATAGGAAGGAAAATAAGGATGGGTTTCCTTCTAAAACTTTCCTCCCATAAATGGACGGAAAGCTAAGGCCATCCTTAATGGAGGGCTGCAGGGGACCGGTACCGGTCAGCATGGTGGAGGAACACCATCGAGGATGGCTTGCAGGGTACCGGTATGCAGGAGAATCGACATGGTGGTGCCGGTTGCCTACCCCACCCCACCTTTCTCTCTATCTCTCTCTTCTTTTCTTTTATTTTATTTTTTTAATTAATTATTTAAAGTAGTATGGGTAAGGATGGTATGGTATGGTGTTAGTATGGTGGTGGTAAAGCTGATATGACGCTAAGGTGTCAACTGGTATGGGTGGTACGGTTAAGGAAGAGAAGAAATTTTCTTTTCCTTTCCTTCCATTCCATTTTCGAAAAACAAATAAAAAAATTACTTTTCTTTCCTTTCTTTTCCCTACTTTTCCTTATATTTCTTTTCATTTCTTTTCCTTTTTTCGAGAACACACCATTAGAT
>CM058042.1:59098610-59145217 GCA_030169165.1 Centaurea solstitialis | reverse complement strand
ATTAGAGGCCATAACGAAAACCATAATCCATTATGTTGATCCAGCTCTCCTAAGACCTGATGAAATGATAATGATCCTGTTACTTTACTTAATGAATAGGTCTTTACTTCTGTTATAGCTTGAGGAATTATCACTGAGATTGTTCGGTGTTATTCCATGTTACTTATGCTGTAACTTATTTTTATAATCATCAGGATCAGGATCAGGATCAGGATCAGGATCAGGATCAGGATCAGGATCAGGATCAGGATCAGGATCAGGATCAGGATCAGGAGATGAACGAGTGTTCTGACGTCTACTGATCCTGACCATCAAAGTGAAGACCTCCTGAAGACATCAAGATCATACTCAAGAACCATCAGCGAAGTCGAAGAATTAGCTGATGACAGGACCAGTATGCTCGTGATCTGAAGACGGAACTCAGTGATAGCAGGCTGCTCAATTTCGTATGACATCCTGAAGACTCATCAGGATACAGTGACCTCTGATCAACCTCGGTATCAGAGCATTGCTCACTAATCAGTATCCTGATCCTGAAGGATTAGTGTAATGTCTTAATCTAATGCACAAAAGGATTATCCGCCTTTACTGACACAAAAAGTACACAAGAACAGTCACTTTTCTGTTCCCTCCGTACTTATCAGACCTCAAGGCAACTGTTTATATAAGCTCTCTTTTGTACACCATGCAAAAGACATTGTTTATAGTATATAGTACAATAGACCACTTGAAGTGTGACACGTACACAAAAGTGAGTCTGCATGCATTTAATGCATGGGGTATAAATAGGACTTGAAGAGATGTTCTCCATACTTCTTCTTCATCCTAAAAATATCCTAATCCTTTCTTTCTTATTCCCTCTATCTTCTTCTCTTTTCTAGTCTTCTCACTTTAGTGCATAGTGAAAGAAACTTAGATTGTTTAGTTTAGACTTGTGTCTTTTCTATTTCCGCAACAATCTGTAAATTCAAAGTGTTAATACAACATAGAATTTAAATTTGAAAACTTGGTGTGATTATATTCAACCCCCCTTCTATAATCCTATACACTATCCTTACTTGAAGGTTACCCCTCGGGAGCAACAAGTGGTATCAGAGCAGATTCAAGCTCTCTTCTTCTCTTAGAAAAATCTTGTGATCCTCTTTCTCTCTAGTCCATGGCTCTTCAAGCTAAGGATAACTACTTTGATACCGGCTCTGCTGGAAAACCTCCAAGGTTTAACAAAGACAACTTTGCTTTTTGGAAAACCAGGATGGAACTTTTTCTATCTGGTTCTAATCCCCAAATTCCCTACTTCTTGGAAAATGGACCACATGTGCCCACACAAACTGTCCATGCTGTTCCTGCTGCCAACGGCCAACCTGCTATACCCGCAAGGGAACTGGTAAAGCCTGTGACTGACTGGAATGATGAAGACGCCTTGTCAATATTGACACCAAGGCTAGGTCTCTCATTGCCATGTCACTCCCTGATGACATCTTTCACGCTGTCTGTCATCTTCGTTCTGCTAAAGAATTTTGGAACACTCTTTGTGTCCAATACGAAGGTACTGCAGTCCTCATGGAATCAAGAAAGATCTTCTTGGTTCGTCAGTATGAAAGCTTCATTCATCAGAAGGATGAAACTCTCTCGCAGATACATCAGAGATTCAACTGTCTCCTGATCGACCTGAAGACTATTGGTACCGTCTATCCTAATTCTGAGGTGATTACCAAGTTCACGGAAGCTCTTCCTGAACATTGGGAAGTATACACCTCCTGCTTAACTATGTCCAAAGACATAAAGACACTCACACTAAGTGAGTTGTACGGTATTCTTCTGAACCGTGAGCAACAGAAGAAACTAAAAAAGAATCTCATAAGAGATACTAAAGATTCCAAGAGCACTTCTTTGGCGTTGGTCTCTGATTCAGTTCTTGCTGTTGCTACTCCTTCTTCTTCAGTTACTATTACTGAATTAGAATCTTCTGATTCTGACATGTCAGACTCAGATCCTGATTTTAATGAATCTCTTGCCCTACTTACTCGCTCTTTTAAAAAGTTTGCCAAAAAGGGAAACTTCCAAAGAAGGAAACCTCTCACTCTTACTAACAAGCCTAAAACAGAATCTGTTGACAAGGCTACTGCTACCTGCTACAATTGTCAGGGCAAAGGACACTTTGCTTATGATTGCAGGTACTAGAAAAATCAGTTCGCTCCTCTTTCCACCAAATCTTCCTCCAAAAATCCCAAATACCAAAGGCTGAAAGAAAAGTATAAGAAAATGAAATCTCACCGCAAAGGTAAAGGTCTTATCGCAGAAGACTGCGATTGGGATGATGTCTCCTCTGACGAGTCATCAGATGAGGAAGATACTTCTCAAGTGGCACTGATGGCCATACTTGAAGAACCTAACTTAGCTCTTATTGCTAAGATAGAAGAGGTCCCTGAAGAGGTTCCTGCACAAGCTTCTGAAGCTTCCACCTCTGCGACTGAATCTCCCAGTCAGGTACCTACTCCCGTTGTTCCTCTTGAAAGTCCAACTCAATTGGATCTACTGACCCTTGATCTCTATAAAGCCCTGAATGGTAAGACCTCTGCTGAGAAAATGAACATTGATCTTCGTGATCAACTCAAAGAGTGTCATGAAAAGATAAAACAACTTACCATTCTGGAAGAAAACTATAAGGATCAGGTCTCTGTAAATCAAACTCTCTGTATTGAAAGAGAAAAGGGCTCTTGCTGCCAAAGAAAGAGCCCTGGCTGAACTTAATGCTGAAAAAGTCACCATCAAATGATGGAATGACGCCTCTGAAAAGGTTGATGAAATATTAGCCTCAGGGAGAATTGTTAAAAACAAGAAGGGTCTTGGATTCACTTGTGGATGTCTTAGACCTGATCGTTCCATGCTTAAGTTTGGAATGTTTGTCTCCTCTATCCCTGATCCTAATGCTCCTGAAAACATCCCTTCTTCTTCCAACACTCACACTGAAGGTGCTCCTAAGAGCAAAAAGAAAACAGTCAAGGAAAACTCCAAAACTGTGTCACCTTCAAAGACCAAGACTCCTAAGCCTAAGAATAAAGTTCTTGGCGGTGGACCTTCAGTCTCAGGAACAAAATCTTTTTCTCAAAATCCAACTCCTAGACTGAAGATCGACCTAAAGCAAAAGACTAAGGAGAAGAAACCTATTCCTTCTCTGTCTAATGCTAAAGGGATACTAGGTACTGGTCCTGCTCATCTGAAGTTCAAAGACTTCCTGGACCCCACAAAACACTTTCTTTATCGCAAATGTTATCACTGTGGATTAAATGACCATATTGCGAGCAAATGTCCTGATGCTACCAAAGCTGAAAAATCAGCTGACAAGATCTATAAATATCAATATCAAGATCAGAATACTTAATCAAAGAAGTTTGCGGAATAACACTTTGATTATAGAACAGAACAATGAATTTGAATAAACTGTGTGTATTGATCTCAATAGCTTAATGATTACAACTACAAGCCCCAATCTGTTTGAACAGGCTCAAACAGACATGCAATACTTCTCTATTGCAGGGATTACAAGAACAATCTTGAGGCTCTTAATTCTAACACCAAAGCTATGAAACTCGTATCTAACAAAATAAAACCTATCAGCTATATATACGACTTAACATATTACAATAAGGAAACTAGATTTACAAGATAATCTCTAAAATATCTCCAAGCATTTCGTATCTTGTCTATATCTTCAAGTCATCGCAATCCTTTCCTTATCTTCTTCTGATAGAAGTGGTAAAAACAAAAGCAGTGTTAACTGTACACCAGCAGTGTTAATCTCAGAACCAGCCATGGTAATCTTCAAGAGCAGTAGTAATCTGGTACAACAGTGGTAATCTTGATCTTCATTCATTCATCACATACTGGCAGTGGTAATGTTAGAAATATTTGTTAAGTTGTGTCAATTTGTAATTTGCTTAAACTTTGCTCCTTTAATGTAATTTGTATTAAAGGCCCAAGCCCATTTATTTTAAAAAAGCCTAGCCCTTTAGAATTAGTATAAATAGGAGTCATTAGGTTCATTTGTACTTCTTGGTTCCTACATCATTGAAATGAAATACAATCTATCCTAGATCTTTGAACTTTGCATGTACATCTTGATTAAGTGTTCTTGGTTGATTGATTGATTTGGCACCCACAATTGGTATCAGAGCCTGCCACTTGCTCTTGATCCGTTGTGTTCTGGTTCTGGTGAAATCAATTCTTCAGACCTCAAGCATCGGGTACCGGGTCTACTCTTCAGACTTGGACTTTTGAATTTCTCTAAGTCTTCCTTCATCACCCGGCATCCAATACTCTTCACTATATCCAACCTTCAGATCTGAACCTGACCTCCTGATCAGACCCTGACCTCCTGATCAGACCCTGACCTCCTGATCAGACCCCGACCTCCAGAACTGAATCATTTTCAAGATTTTCACAAGTCTTGAAACCTTTCACCAACCAATTCACCTGATCATACTAAGTGGTTTAAGATCCACAATCAATCTTTAATCATGAACACACGTGATGCATTAGCGATCGGGTCCGACACCCGTCCTCCGGTACTGTTCCGTGGAGATTTTTCGCAATGGAAGTCACGATTCCTAGACTTCGTGGCAAAGCAACCTCTTCACAAGCAAATCATGGAGTCCCTCAAGAATGGACCCGTGAAGTACTACACTGAAATTCCAGCAGTCCCTGATGGTAATCCACCAATTGTCGGAGGTATAGTGGAAAAGGATGAAACAAACTTCACTCCTGAAGAAGCCAACCGGGTCAGGGGTGACATTCTTGCCAAGTCTTATCTCATTCAGAGCCTGCCTAATGAGATATATGCTAACATTGACTGCAATGACACCGGAAAGGCTATGTGGGATGAGATCACTAGCCTAATGCATGGGACTGAGAAAGGCATACAAATGAAGAGAACAAACCTCCTGACCAAGTTTGCCACCTTCAAGGGTCGTGAGGGAGAATTGCTAGAAGATACCTATCACGGGTTCTGTACCATGATCAATGAGCTCCGGAAGAACAACCTCAAGAAGTCTCAGTTGGATATCAATATCCAGTTCATCAACTCACTCAGGTCTGAATGGAGGAGATTTGCTTCCAATCTTCAACAGAATCGCAACTTGGAAGATCTTGATATTCATGAGTTGTTTGAATTGCTGAATCATAACCAAGATGAGGTACTTGAAATACTTGGTACCGAGAAGAAACCAGAAAAGTATACCGATCCACTTGCCTTAGTCGTTGACAGAAGACAATACTCATCTGGGAGATCATCAAGATATGAAGAAGACTATGACATTCCTTCCGACATCGGTGAAAGAGGAAGTGAATCTGATGAAGAGATGAGCGATATGAAGAAGGCATTGGCATTGATCACCAGAACAATGGCCAAAAGAACTTCAAGGAAACCTTTGTCTTCCAACAATCATAGGTATTCTAGTGGCAGAAGGTATGAAGCTCGGGACAGGTATGAACCAAAGAATGATGCTCGAAGGTATGAGAGGGCAACTGAGACAGATAACAGGAGGTATGAAGATTCTAGAGAGCGAAGGTATGAAGAGCCAAGGGAAAGAAGATATGAAGAAAGAAGGTATGAGGTTCCCAGAGATAGAAGATTTGAAGAACCAAAGAGGTATGAGCCAAGGAGGTATGAACAAGGTGGTAGAACTGACTACCAGAAGCCTGAGGAAGCTGCTAAACCAGAAGACAAGGGCAAAGAGGTGAAGAAAGCTGATGGAGGACCAACCTGCTTCAAGTGTGGAAAGCCTGGTCATTTTGCTAAGAATTGTACCAATCATGTTTCAAAGTATGACTACTACAAAAACAAGATGAACCTGGCTAAAAGACAAGACGAGGGACATGCCTTGTTAGCTGAAGATGAAGCCTGGTTGCAGATGTCCAGCGATGATGAGGAAAGAGGACTTGTCTGCATGCTTGCTCAAGATGACGCGTGGAATGTGGATAGTGATGAAGGAAAGGAAGATCAATTGTGCTTGATGGCTGATGTAGAGGAACAGTATTCAGAAGACAGTGATAGGGATTACAATGATGTTGACTCAGATCATTCCGATTCATCTTCTGAGGTACTTCCTGACCCATACATTGAACTTGAAAGTCAAGTAAAAAGTCTCGCACAAAAGGTATCTGAGTATGAAAACAAGATCAAACAAGCTAACAAACGAACCACAATTGTTGAATCCAAATTAGCTAGTGAGCATGCCTTAGTTGTAAAATTCTCTACTGAACTAGCTCATTCCAAAGAAAAGGTAACCACTCTTACTCTTGCAAACAAAACCTTAGAAGATAAAGTTGCTAGTCTGAATGATAACATCTCAGACTTGCAAAAGAAGCTTCATGAGGCTGAAGTTTTGAGTAGAGAAAGTTTACAAAAATATGAAGTGATTTTTGCTCAAAGAACAAACCTTTTTGCTAAAATAAAAGACATGGAGGACAAATTTTTAAAGAGAGGCCAGACTGATCAAACCATTCACATGAATCAACCCAAAGAGTTCAATTATTACAATCCAAAGGAAGGCATTGGATATAAAAGTCCATGCTACCTGAAGCGTGCCATATCCAAGACCCCTACCTTGTATGATCTGAGGTACATGAGTCTTGGATACAAAATTATTTTCATGAAAGAGTCTGATGACCCTGAACAGTTGAAGGAAATTGAAAAGAAAGAAAAAGCTAGAAAAACCAAACAATCATTTCCCTTCAACTATTCATCTTTGAATGCCAGTTATGCAACGCGTGAGATTCCTTTGTCTAAGGACTACACGCCTAGCTATACTGAGGATGAGATGAATCAGGAAGTTCCAATCCTTGAAAAAATTTACAAAGATAACCAAACCTTTTATGAAAGAAGGATTGCTAAACTGGAGGCTGAGCTAGAGGATGAGAGGCGCATGATCCTTAGGGAAAAGGACCTATTCTTGAGTAAAATCAATGAATTGGAGAAAGCCCTCAAATCCAAAAGCACACCAACATCAAGTCAATCCACCTTTGGAACTCGTGATAACTCACGTCATCATCACCATAGATGGAATGTGAATGCATTAGATTTTAGACCTTCAAGTACCTCTTCTACAAACTCTAAATCCATGGTACTAAGGACTCCAATCTGCACCACCATTTCATACATGGAAGACTTAGCGTATATGGCACCTAAATCAACGGTACAAATTTCTGAAATTGTATCGGATGATAGTACCAATAGGGTTGGTGAGAATGGTAGATCATCAGGCCAATCTAAACCAGGAAACAAGGCTCCTACTAAGCTATCTCGGAAAGACAAAGGGAAGAACAAAGTGGTCACCCCTGAGTCTGAAGTTGCGAGTTCATCTCGTACCAATGTGAATGTTCCTAAGAAAAACAGACGTTTTCGAAAACGAAAGAATTCTACCAAACCAAAGGAACAAACACACAACTTCACTCCAATGAAAAAACCCTCACATACTCATTCTCCAAATGTCAAAGGTACTAACCGTGGTTTTCAAAATGTGACAGATCAATATATGAGAAATGGTAGGAGTAAGAACAAGGAGAGTGGATCCAAAGAAGGCAGTCGTCCGAAGCCATTTGCACATAAGCCTAGTTATATGAAAAACAATTTTTCCAATTTTGTACATCATAGAACTAATAGGCATGTACCACGAACTCCATTTCAATGTTATGAATGTGAACACATAGTTTATGGATGTAATAGCAATTTTCGTTGTCAAAATCAATTTAGATTTGGGTACTGTGCAAATGCTTTCGTGAATGATTACTTTGTTCCTAACTATCATGGATTCTACAATCATGGTTATCATCATACTCATAACAAGAGAACTAATCCAAAACCCAAACAAAAATCTCCACCTAAGGGCAAACAGGAACATGTATCCAAACCTGCTAATCCTAATCAGAAAGGACCCAATACCAAATGGGTACCTAAAAATGTTTCTCCGTGATTTTGCAGGACGGTCATGTGTGGTACATGGATTCAGGGTGTTCCAAGCACATGACCGGAAGGAAGGAACTTCTCGCTAACTTCAAACAAAAATATGGCGGGAACGTTCGGTTTGGGAATAAGCTTTCAGCACCAATAATGGGATATGGTGATATCCTTCATCATAAAATCACCATCAATAAAGTAGCCTATGTGGATGGCTTAAGTCACAACCTGCTCAGCATTGGAAAGTTCTGTGACAAGAAACTTGAGGTTAACTTTCGGGAAACAAGATGCTGTGTCAGGACATATGATGGACAGGAACTCATTGAGGGTACTCGCAGGTCGAATCTCTACACCGTCAATTTCCGGAAACAACGACCATTCACAGAAGTATGTCTTCTCTCTAAAGCAACCTTCAATCAGAACGTGTTGTGGCACCGGAGACTATCCCATCTGAATTATGCTACAATTAATCAACTAGCTAAGACAGGATTGGTGACTGGTCTCCCCTCCTTGAGGTTCACCAAAGAACAGTTGTGCTCAGCATGTGAGATGGGGAAGATCAAGAAATCTTCGCACAAGCTGAAAGTGGAACACAACACCTCCAAACCACTTCAGCTTCTCCATATGGACTTGTGCGGACCAATGCGTGTACAAAGCATCAACGGGAGGAAGTATGTACTGGTAATTGTGGATGACTTCTCAAGGTATACATGGGTGAACTTTCTCAGAAGTAAGGATGGTGCTTCAGACATCATCATTTCTTTCATCAGAAATGTGCAGGTCAGACTACAACTTCCTGTTCAAGTGATTCGCACCGACAACGGCACTGAATTCAAGAATCGCAAGCTTGACTCGTTTCTTGATTCTGTCGGCATCACTCACACCTTTTCGGCTGCCAGAACACCTCAACAAAATGGTGTTGTTGAGAGAAAGAACCGTACCCTAGTGGAAGCTGCACGCACCATGTTGACATTCTCCAAGCTTCCGCTACACTTCTGGGCTGAAGCCGTTGCGTCTGCCTGTTTCACCCAAAACCGATCTCTTATCACCAAAAGGTTCATGAAGACTCCGTATGAATTGGTGTACAATCGACCTCCCAGTATCAAATTCTTCAGAGTGTTTGGTTGTGAATGCTACGTGAAGAATGATAAAGACAATCTTGACAAGTTCAGTCCAAAGGGTGATGAAGGTGTTTTCATTGGATATGCCAAGGACTCTCCGTCTTACCGCGTGTTCAACAAGAAAACAAGACGTGTGGTTGAGAACACAAATGTGGATTTTGAAGAAGGCATTGAAGAAGACCCTACACCAGCTCCAGTTGCACCAGGAATCTCTGGTGTTCTGGCGTCTGATCAACTTCATGGCAATCCCATGACTTCTTCTTCATCGGCGAACAAACCATCTTCTTCTAACTCTAATACTTGTGATTTGGATGAATTGTTTGAATTCTTTTATAAAGAATTGCCTGCACCTGCTAATATTGCTCTTCCTGTTCCTGTAGTTGTACAACCAGCACCTCATGTCATGGTCTCTACCACTGACATTTCATCTTCCAACCTCCAAGGCACTTCTTCATCATCGTCTGCTTCAGCATCACCAAGTTCCAGAGTATCTCCTGCACCTGTTGAGGGGGAACCTTTTCACACCTTCCAGCAGGCCCCGGTGGTGAATGTTCCAAGTCCTCAGAGTGGTGCTTCCTCCACAATGCCTACTACAAGTCAACATCAAGGCATTACTTCACCTGCTCCACAAGTGGCAGGTCCCAGTACAAGCACCACTCCACCTGCTCCACAAGTGGCAGGTCCCAGTACCACTACTCCACCTGCTCCACAAGTGGCAGGTCCCAGTACCACTACTCCACCTGCTCCACAAGTGGCAGGTCCCAGTACGACTACTCAACCTGCTCCACAAGTGACAGGTCCCAGTTCAACCGCTCAACCTGCTCCACAAGCTGCTGGCCCTTCACTTGTCTCTTCAGACACACCAACAGCTCCTGGTCCCAGTGTGGTACAATCTCAAGTGCCACCTACTGTTACCACTCTAGCAACGACCAGACGTGAACCTGAGTTCTATATCGATCTGAGGATAGAACCTTTACCCCCTCCAACCTTACCCCATACAACCAAGTGGACGCGAGCTCATCCACTCCAACAAGTGATTGGTAGCAAGTCTGCACCAGTCAAGACAAGGTCTGCAACTCAAAATGAGTGCCTATTTGCAGCTTTCTTATCCAGACATGAACCCTCGAATGTGACGGAAGCCCTCGATATCTCTGACTGGGTGACCGCCATGCAAGAGGAGCTGAATCAATTTGAACGCCTGGGTGTCTGGAGACTTGTACCGAGACCAGCGAACAAGACAATCATCGATTTGAAGTGGATCTTCAAGAACAAGAAGGATGAAGATGGGATTGTAACCAGAAACAAAGCTCGTCTAGTAGCCAAGGGATTCAAGCAACAAGCGGGAATTGATTATGATGAGACATTCGCACCAGTGGCCAGAATTGAAGCCATTCGGATCTTCTTAGCCTATGTCGCTCACTAGAACTTCACTGTCTACCAGATGGACGTGAAAACGGCCTTTCTCAATGGCGAACTAAAAGAAGAAGTCTATGTCACTCAACCTGAAGGCTTTGTTGATCGTACCAAGCCTAATCATGTCTACATCCTAGACAAGGCTCTTTACGGGTTGAAGCAAGCTCCCCGTGCCTGGTATGATCATCTCTCCAATGCACTACTAGACAATGGTTTCTACAAAGGTAAAATCGATCCTACTCTTTTCATCAAGACCGAAGGTGATGATATCTTGTTAGTTCAAATTTATGTCGATGATATCATATTTGGTTCTACTAACTCAGATATGTGCACTTGGTTCAGTGATCTCATGACCACCAGGTTTGAGATGAGTATGCTCCGGGAGTTGTCTTTCTTTTTCGGACTTCAAGTTCTACAAAAACCTGATGGCATTTTGATTAATCAATCAAAGTACATCAGAGATCTTTTAAAACGTTTTCATATGGATACTTCTTCGGTTGCTAAAACTCCTATGGCCTCGGGCACTTTGATCGGGGCTGACCCTAAAGGGAAGCCTGTGGATCAAAAGACTTATAGAGCCATCATTGGTTCTTTGTTATATCTGACTGCTAGTAGGCCGGATATTATGTTCGCTACTTGTTTTTGTGCTCGTTTTCAGGCAAACCCAAAGGAATCACACATGATGGCAGTCAAACGCATCCTTCGGTACCTGAAAGGCACACCCAACCGTGGGTTGTGGTACCCAAAGGAGTCTGGATTTGAGCTCGTCGCGTTTTCGGATGCGGACCATGGAGGTTGTCAACTGGACCGGAAAAGTACTTCAGGTCATGTCCAGTTCCTAGGTGATAAGCTAGTCAGCTGGGGTTCAAAGAAACAACACTGTGTTTCCACGTCTACGGCTGAGGCGGAGTATGTCGCTGCTGCCAGCTGCTGCTCCCAAGTGTTGTGGATGCGGACCCAGCTCCGAGATTATGGCTACAATTTCAATCACATACCTATCTACTGCGACTCCAAAAGTGCCATAGCCATCACATGCAATCCAGTCCAACACACTCGCACTAAGCATATCGACATCAGGTATCACTTCATCAAGGACCATGTGGAGAAAGGTACGATTGAACTTTATTTTGTTAATACCGAGTATCAACTTGCGGATCTCTTCACCAAGCCTTTGGATGAGAAACGGTTTAATTTCCTAATCTCCAAGCTTGGGATGTTTGATCCTCAAGAGTGATCATCTATCCACTACTCAGTCCTTCAGAACCATGACTCAGTGTTCAGACCCATGTTTTTGACCACTGTGTGATTGTTGTCTTGGACTAAGTCGCTGATAGATTAGGTTTTGTCATTTTCGTTTCTGTATCTATCTCTTTCAGTTCCTTGTTACTAATATTGTGTCATGAGTGTGCATGTGTTAAGGGGGAACGTTTCCTCCCCATGCCTGTTCCGAGGGGGAACGGTGTCTGCCTCCGCCTGATCAGAAGGGGAACAGGTAAGCACCCCAGGTACAATGGTGAATCCGAGCTCTTCAGCTCACCGACAGACTCGTGTCTCCCAACCCCAACCCATTACCTACGATACCCTGTCACCGCAACTTCAGAAAATCTCTGACAGCATCTTTCCTTATGCCAAATTTCTTCCTATCGCCCAAAACAACCACTATCTGGACCTTGCTCACTTTCAAACCTCACACCCAATCATCATAGAAATCCTTCGAAACCACCCTCTTACTCCACTTCTCACCCGTCGTGTTGAGATCCCGGAAGTCTACGTACAACAATTCTATGACTCTATGCAATTTATTCCGCGTACCTCTTCCCAACCTGAACACTTCAGATGCAAGGTTAACGGCTTAAAGTACAAACTCACTCGAGACCGATTCTGTCGCATGCTCCAAGTACCTGTTAAAACCCCTGAGGCAGCACACTTGTCTGACAATGAAATGTTCCAGACCATCTATGCTCTCGGATATACGAAAGAACTTCCTACACTTGGCGCATTCAAACGCAAATATATCGCCGGTGCCTGGTCCACTCTCTTTGCCATCCTCAACAAGTGTCTTTCCTCACGCACCAGAGGAACAGATCAATGCGGCAAAGAGTTAAAGCAAGTCTTTCTTGGTTGTGCCACCAACAACCCGGACACCGACTATCAGTATTTTCTTTGGGAGGAGTTTTCATCCGTGATCAAAGACAAGATAGGAACCAAGGCCAGAAATTTCGTTCCGTATCCCCGGTTCTTGGCACTTATCATCTCTCACATCATCGACAAGAACTGTAGTATTGCACGGAAGGGGCTTCCATTATTTCCTACATGGCCTATGTCGAAATTGGTTGATAAGACTGACCATCAAAAGATTGTTCCTATGCCGATTCCCCAAGAATTACTTGATGCACTTGATCATCGTTCACCGATTGTGAGAGCTTACTTAGACTCACTTCCTCTACCAGAACCTCCAGAGCCGGAGGCTGGCACCCCGGAGGAATCCCTTAGTCAAGAAAGTGAGGGTTCTGAGAGTGGTCATTCATCTGGGGGTATTGGCCAAGGGCGTGAGGATGAGGAGTCGGGGGGAGATGACGGGGGTAACTTAGGCGGTAATGATGATCAGACCGGAGCAGGCCCTTCTCGCTTCTCTCTACCTGTACTGGCCAACAGAACACCTTTCTCTTTGGTGGAATATTATTCTGAGTCTGAATACTCCGGTGAGGTTGAAATAAGGTTTGAGGGAGACAAAACAGTCGAAGATAGTTATGATAGTGAGCTGAGCGAGGGAAGTGAAAGAGATGATGAGTGGGAGTCTGGACCAAAGGTTTTAACCGGTCCTCGCATATCCATAGGTAGACGCCGGGCAGCCACATCTGCTACCCGTACACATGTGTTGAGTACGGGTATTGAAGAAGACACCTCCCACCCAGAGGTGCAATTGCACGCCCCACCTATCCACTCATCCATCTCTCAAAAGGTGGGTGTTTCATTCCACGGGGACAAAGCACACCGGCTATCAAGCCCTCACTTGGAGGGTGATGATATTGAAACAGGAGGATCCCTGCCCCGATCCCCACCTTCACTTCATGTGCACCAGAGTCTAGTGCCCGATACACCTCTAGGACACAAACTGCCAGTCTGTGTGACGCAGTCTCAGCTCCACCTGTCGCGAGTCTAAGTGACGTGACCGGAACCCCGAGAGTGGTGTCCACGAAGGGCATTTCACGAGGACCGGAGGGAAGACCTACCACGGCTATCATCACGCCAACTGTGAAAGTAGGCCACACCGTTGATTCAGCGGTTGTGCAAACGGGTACTCTATGTGAGCCCGGTGTTACTTTCCCGGCATTTGTTGTCAGGGACATGATGGACAGCGCCCTAAAGGCTGTCCGTGAGGAGTTTGATGCGAAATTTGCGGCACTTGAAGCCCGGATAAAGGGCAAAGGGAAGGTGACTGAGCCTGTACGCGATCCAACACCACCTCCCCGATCACCAACACCACCTCCGAGATCCACCGCTCCCGTTTCCTCTTCTGATGAGCTACGGGATATTCTTATGGCATCGTTACTATCCAGGAGTGATCTTTTTGAACATGAGGTCAATCTTCTGGGATACTTGAAGCGGTTCTCTGATCCATCACTTCCCGCGAGCCGTCCCGAGCCGGCTACCTCCTCTTCTCAAGAGGTAGTCTTATCTATCCAGAGGCTCGAAGGGAAGCTGGATGCCCTGAAGAAGGAGGAATTAGCAGAGATCAAGGGCTCCATTTCAGACATGCAGACTCAGATCCGAGCCCTTGAGACTTCTTGCCGTGCATCAGCCGAGCCACCTAAGCGCAGACACGACGACCGAGATGACCCCGATCGCCGTGAGGGGGAAATTCCTAAGAAGGCTCGGCTTGGCTCTTCAGTTCTGACAGGCACTTCTTCCGGCGCCGCTCCTTCTGGTACTCATATGGGGACCGGTGCCGATGTATCTCAGTCTCAGCCTGGTCAGAACCCGACGGCAGATTCAGCGGAGGGTCGAGAGATTGTTTTTTTGTGTCAACCCGGAAATCTCTCACCCTGTCCGCATACCCGCTTCAGATGATGTTCTCTCTGATGATTATGAGTCATGCATGGAGAGCTACAGTTCTGACTCTCCTCTTCTGGTACCACGTCAGTCGCCTCCACATCAGTCTCTTCCTGGCATGGAGATGTATAGTTCTGACTCTTCTTCACCACCTATGTCTCCACATCATTCGCCTTCATATGATACGCCTTCACCACGTCGGTCTCCTCTTCCTCTGACGCCGTCTCCAACATACAGAGGTCCTCAACTAAGGGTACTGCCTCACCCTCCATCTCCAGTTCAGGATGATTCACCCTCTCGCACTCCATCTCCACCAGTCAAAGCTTCTCGTCGTGGTCCGAACAACCCCGTGACACATGGCCCTCAGCGACCGATTCATGGTCAATGGAGGCAGCCATCAGTATCACCTCCCAAAGTGATCTATACTAGGGAGAAGGGTGCACTCTCAAATCGCAGAAAGTACGTGGAGCCGCTCAAGACAGTCAAGTAGGATAGAGAAAAAAGGCATGGCAGTTATCTTGAAGACACTCATAGATCTATCTTCACTGACAAGGTGGAGAATGTGCCCTTGGAGAAGTACTACGACATCACCGATCTGCCACCTCAAAAACAGAACAAGTATCTCTACTGGATGGATACTCAAGCCAAACCCAAAGCAAGCGTGTTCTTCTATGACAACCCGATCATCCGAGTCAGTGATGTTTCATCCGTATGCTTTCAGAACTTATGGTTCTCAGTCTTCTCTGTCATTCGAAAGAAAAACGGGGAGTTCACGTTCACCGAAGCTGATTTCGACAATGTGCATCTTGATGACATTGACACATTGTACACTGACTTGAAGACGCTTACAACCCGACCTAAGGAGACATTCAAGGGACTGGAAGCTGTTAAGCATTTTATGGAGAGGAACCGGAAGCACTCAGAGGTTCATGACTTTCAGATTGGGTTAGAGAGTCATCAGAGCACGATCAACCTCTCCCTGCCAAACCAAGACCTCCCGAACATCGATCGCTATTCTCTTTACCAAGTCCTCGAGAAACCAACTCTTGGGGTAGTGTACCAGAACCAGAAGGAAGAGAAGAAGTTCATGCGATGCGATGAGATTCATAAGTACAGTGACGGGACGCTCCACTTAATCAACAAGGGGTTGGCCACTGAGAAGAAGAGGCTTGAGCTAGAAGTGTTGAAGACCAAGCACTGGATAAATCCCTCTATTCTGATCGACGAGGTTTTCCAAATCATCGAGCATCGGCTAGAACATCGCATCATTCTACGACGCTTCGAATCATATTGCGGTCTTCGGAAGATAGAGGGACCAGTCAAAAGAGTTGAGGAGAGACCGCCGCCATCATCATCACGAAGAAGAGACGAATCATCAAAGAGTCACAAGGAGACTGAAGGATCGAAGAAGAAATCATCAAGTCATCAGAAGCGACGAAATTGACACAAAGGGGGAAATTGTTAGAAATATTTGTTAAGTTGTGTCAATTTGTAATTTGCTTAAACTTTGCTCCTTTAATGTAATTTGTATTAAAGGCCCAAGCCCATTTATTTTAAAAAAGCCTAGCCCTTTAGAATTAGTATAAATAGGAGTCATTAGGTTCATTTGTACTTCTTGGTTCCTACATCATTGAAATGAAATACAATCTATCCTAGATCTTTGAACTTTGCATGTACATCTTGATTAAGTGTTCTTGGTTGATTGATTGATTTGGCACCCACATGTAACTTCCAATCTTCAACAGCAGTAGTAACACTCCAAAGCCAGCAGTGGTAATCATCAGCAGTATTAACCTTCAATTGCAGCAGTGGTAAAGTATCAGACTCAACAATCTCCCCCTAAACTTAACTTCTCAGCATGAGGAGCTAAGTTTGAGAGTCTGATCTTCAAATAAGTTTGCATCTTCTTCACCAGCAACCTTGCAGCTCTTGTAGGTTCACCCCTTGTACTTAGATTCACCTTCATCATACACTGCAGCCTTTGAATATCAAGTGCATCAGTTTCACACTCTTCAAGATAATACTCCATTTCTTCATCATTGATGCTAAGACTGTAAACTTTGCACTTGTCAAACCATCTCCATTCCTTCACATCTTCACAGCTGGAATTCTTTACACCTAGAAGTTTGAATGGTTCAAACAACTAAAACAAACACTCTAGTGCAAACTTCCTCCTTTTGGCTTGATCAGGATCATCTCTGTCATTCACAGCTACCTTGATCACAGTGCATCTCTGCTCATACATCTCCTTCAAGTTCTCTCTTGTACATTCTTCCAAGATATTTTCCCATTCAGCATTGCAGAGTTCTGATCCATCATCAAACTGTACAACATACCTCAGGTTCTCATCAACTCCCCAACCTGTGACTTTCTTTTGTTTTAGCTCAATCACTTCTTCATCAAAATAATTGGTATTCAACTCCAGCAACTGTTCTCTCAATCTTCCAATCAACTCTTTATCAAACTCAGACAGATTCTCTGCTTTCTTTTTCACTTCCAGCATACTTCCCATCATGATTGGCTCAAAATCATACCTTTTGTCCATCAGAAAGAAACTCATTCTTCCTTTCTCAAAGTTCACTGAAAACACCCTATTTTCATAGGTGTTCCAGGAAATAACTTTTCCTTCACCTATACTGTCATTCTGGTCTCTTTTTCTGTTCTTCTTGAGTTCTGCTTTTGTCTTTGAGAAAGCAAACATCATCTTCAAATCTTCTACAAGCATTCTTGCTTCCTCAAAATCTTCAATCTCTTTAGTGCAAGCTATCTCATACATCTTCTTCAGATCACCTTTGGACAATTTTCTGAAAATTCCAAGGTAACTAGCAAACACTTCATTGGTTCCATCACTTCTGAATACCTTGAAATAATCCACCTGATTATTCTCAAAGTATATCCACATAGAGATATTTGAAGGTTCCTCCACCTCTCTGCTCATCTTTGGCCTTTTAGCAACAGACTTCTTTCTTATTGCTTTTGATGGTTGTACCTCTATCTGCTTAGGCACTTCAACCTTCTTCTCAACTGTTTTCTCAGCATTCTCTTCTTTCTTCTCAAGTATTTGGACAACTTGCTGCTCAAAATCAGCCACAGTTTCCTTAATCTTCTCCACACCATGTTCAGGATTACCTTCAGTAGTAACCTGTTCTTCTATCTGATCTCTCTTCCTCTTCCTCTGAATCAAAGCAACCTCTTCAGTTTCAACCTGTTGTTCCTCCATTGCTTCCAAATTCATAGCCTCTCTGGTGACATTATACTTGTTCTCAATTTCCTCTAGAGTCCATCTAGAAAAGAATTGAACTGGCTTTCCAAGAGCACTAGACAAATACTTCACCATTGGTCTTCTCTTTTCTGTCATAGCCTTTGAAATTGACTTCTTCTGAGTCTTTTTCACAGGCTTCTTCTTATCAGCTTTCCTCTTTCTTTCTTCCATCTCTTTGTTTACTCTTTCTTGCTCCTCCAGGCTTAATTTTCTAGCAAGAGCCTCTGAAGCTTCATATTCCATAATCTTCCTCTTAGCCTCATCTATTTCAGTATCAGAATCAGACTCTGTTTCTTCAATCACCTTCTCTTTTCCTTTGCTTTTTGGATCAACAGGAAGATCAATCTTTTGCACAACCTCTGGTTCTTTGAAAACTACACCCTTGGTAGGTTTGACTACTTCAGGCTGTTGGTCCCAAAGAGGTGACCTTCAAGTAAGGATAGTGTTTGGGATTATAGAAGGGGGGGGTTGAATATAATCACACAAGTTTTCACTTTTAAATTCTTGTTGTATAAACAATATGAATTTACAGATTGTTGCGGAAATAGAAAAGACAATAAGTCTAAACTAAACAATCTAAGTTCTTTCACTATGCACTAGAGTGAGAAGATGTAAGAAAGAAGATAGAGGGAATAAAGAAAGAAAGAAAGGATTAGGGTAGTATTAGGATGAAGAAGAAGTATGGAGAACATCTCTTCAAGTCCTATTTATACCCAATGCATTAAATGCATGTAGACTCACTTTTGTGTACGTGTCACAATGTAAGTGGTCCTTTGTACTATTTACTATAAACAAATACTCTTTGCATGGTGTGCAAAAGAGGAAGTGTGTAAACAGTTGCCTTGAGGTCTGATAAGTACGGAGGGAACAGTAAAGAGACTGTCCTTATGTACTTTTGTGTCAGTAAAGGCGGATAATCCTTTTGTGCATTAGACTAAGACATTACACTAATCCTTCAGGATCAGGATACTGATCAGTGACTAGAGTCCTGAAGCTGGTGCTGTTCAGGGTCACTTGTATCCTGATGATTCTTCAGGATGTCATACGATATTGAGCAGCCTGCTATCACTGAGTTCCGTCTTCAGATCACGAGCATGCTGTTCCTGTCATCAGCTAAGTCTTCGACGTTGCTGATGGTTCTTTGAGTATGATCTTGATGTCTTCAGGAGGTCTTCACTTCAGTGGATAGGATCAGTAGACTACAGAACAGACTCGTTCGTCTCCTGATCCCGATCCTGATTACTATAAAAATAAGTTACAACATAAGTAACATAGAATAACACTGAACAGACTCAGTGATAATTCCTCAAGCTATAACAGAAGTAAAAACCTATTCACTAAGTAAAGGTTCAGGATCATTATCATTTCATCAGGTCTTAGGAGAGCTGGATCAACAATCTCCCCCTAAATGATAATGATAAGACAACAGAGAAATTGTCTAAGTCTAGAAAGAGAAATAATTTCTAAGTCTAGATAAAACAGTAGGAAATAGAACTCATAAAGGTACATGTCCCATTTACTGTTTTGAGGGATCTTTTTCAGTACTATGATGGAATAAAGTACAATGCACTGAATTGCATTAATCTCAATCAGGTTACAAGAGTAAAGAAAATACAAGAGTACATAAGTGAAGTATTGAAAGCAAAATTTACAAAAATATTCTAACTATCAGAGTCTTCGCTAAATTCTTCAGTCTTGACTACGATTGGAACAGGAGTATTGCTGAAGGCAAGTCTATGATCGAGTATAGCTCTGACAGTGCGAATAATCTCTTTATTATCTTGGTTTTTCTTGTCTCTTTGAGCAATGAAGAGAATAGAAACCAAGTGTTCATATGGTGCTTTGTGTAGCTCGCTGAAACGCTGAAAGCGTAGAATCTTAGAGTTGTCGCTTACACAAATACCATGAACAGGTTCTCTGATGACTTGTTCTTCAGAGAGAGAGACTCCTGGAGGGTGTGAAAGATCAAGCATCGAGAGGTCCAGTGGCTTGACAACCATTCTGGGCATGCAAGGAGTTGGTCTCCTTGTTGAAGCACCGGCTGATCTTCGAACAGGTGGCTGAGGCAGTGCTGAAGAAGGCTGGAGAAGGTCATCAGGAATTTCGGTTGTTCTTCTGATGCGTGCAATTAGTCCATTAATGACTTCTTCTACTTCAGCCCGATAGTTTCTGTTGGCTTTAGGAAGTAGGCTTCTGATTTCATTCCACTCTGACAAGTTGTATCTTTCCAACTTGTCAAGAGTGTGTTGCACATCCTTGACTCCTGAGCGTTTGACGGTGATCCATGTTTTTGCTCTTTTGCCGCGAGTTCGGCTGAGATGGATTCCAGAGATAGCAGCACCATGTTTTCTGAGGTGAAGGCGGTCTCGGCACCAGTCAAGCTCTGTGTTTACTTCTTCAGACTGAGCTTCAGCGTTTCTGTTGAAGACCTTCAGCGCGGCCTTCTGTGCTAGAACAGGATCAGCACTTATTTCTGCATCTTCTTCAACAAAATCTGATGCAAGCCTTCGAGCGGCTTGAGCAGAGAGGAAGGCTTCCTTCTGCTTCTTATTGTGCTCCTCCTGAGCCTGTACAGCATTATTGTATTCCTCTTGCGATAGATAGGCGAACTCGGAGTCCCAAGAGGTACGAAGAGGAATTTTTACTCTTGTACTCTCGAGTCGCTCTATCACGGCGTCTAAACGCCCATCCCTGTTGACAATAGCAGAGTTGTCAGGGTAATTCTCACCTTCAGATCTAGGGGAGTTAGAGGGAGGAGATCTGGGAGAAGAAGCAGGGGTAGAGAAGTCATCAGAGATGAATTCATCATCTGATGATAGGCAAATGGTTTCAGGAGTGGCTCTTATTTCAGGGGTTCTGGAAGAGGATGCTTCAGGGTTAAAGCGGGTTGGTTTAGAGGGAATGGATTCAGGGTTTAGAGGAGTTACTCTGAAAGTCATTCTGCTTAATTCGGCTCTTGTCTGTTCTGATGGACTATTCTCCATGAGGCGAATAATCTCACCAGTGACAGAACCAAAGTTCACATCCTGAAAGTCAGAGTTTTCTTGGTTTTCAGGTTAAGAGGTTTGTTTAGGAGAAGAATGAGGTGTTGGTTCAGGGGTAGGTTGTTTGGGTGGTTGGTAGACAACCATTTGTAGGTTGTTTATTGGTGAGTCTTCAGAGGAGGTGTCAAGGGTGATGGTTTCAGGTGTAGGTTTAGATTTAAGGAGAGTAGAGATTGGTTGGTTATCAGAGGATGAGGGAGAGGATGGTAATAGTAACGTACCAGGTGCACCGGGGTTCTCCCCCTGAGATTGTGCAGGCCCTGGAGTGGGCGTTGAGGCTGGTACCTTCTCGACGAAGAAGGTGTCATCGTCTTCATCATCATCTTCATCATCATCCTCATTCTCGTTTGTTCCCCCTTGTTCATCGGTTCTCCAGTTGGTGGAGGGGGAATAAACGGAATGGTCTCTTGGCTGTCTCTCCCCCTCAATAGGTGCCTGTTGTAAGGCAGCTGTTGAAACACTCCGCTGGAGGAGAGAGGCCATGTTGGTGTTCAGCTTCCTGTTGATGAAGGAAGATGCGAGCAGGGATTGGAGAAGTTCCCTGTCGGCCGTGGTGAACGATGGCGGCGGAGGAGGAGCAGTGGTCAAAGTGTTCACTGCTGTGGCAAGCTCAGCCACTTTCTCCTGTAGGGCTCTAAGGCCAGTCTCCTGCGCATCCAACCTCTGCACCACGATTTGTTGGAAGTTGGTGGTGGAGGTGGAGTTGTTGTTGACCGCTGTGGAGAGAGCGGGTAACGCCGTGGCCTTCAGGTCGTCTACAGACGCCTGAAGGGAGGAAGAGGAGGTAGCCACCTGAGAGACCTTGTCATGGATGGTATCCAGACAAGGTATGGTGATGGTGACACCAGTAGGAGCAGGGGCGGCAGCGGCGGCAGCAGCAGTAGCAGAGGCTGCGGCGGCTTCGGCGGCAGAGGCAGCGGCCTTGGCTGCTGCAAGCTTAAGCTCCATGGCCTGAAGCTGGGCCTTGTGAGCTTCTTCCTGTTGCTGGAGCGCCGTGCGGACCTCCAACAGCTGTCGTTCAGCGGACTGTCGACGTAGCTCAGCTGCGTTCAGCTGACGGTCGGCATCCGTGAAGATGAAGTCGTTGAAGGGGTCATCCTGATGGAGTTGGGACTGCCCTTCAACTGCTGCTCCTAAAGAACCTGTAAACAGAGTAGCTAAGTGAGTGCTAGAAGACTCATTAGCTTTCATAGAAGAAGAAACGGTAATATTATGCTTAAAAGTATTACCTGAGGCTAGGAGGGTGTCAGATGGGATTCTTTGGGTTCAGCCTGATAACGAGCACATAAGCATGTAGAGTACATGATATCAGGGCGACTAGCTGTGAGATACAGCAGAGAGCCGATCATTCCTCTGTAGAGAGTCACATCAACAGGTTTCCCTTTGCAATCCTTGTCAAGTGACAGAGGAGGAGCCATTGGAGTCTTCATCGGTGTACAGGATGTGAGATCAAATTTCTTCAGCATCTCATGTACATATTTACCTTGATTGATAAAGATTCCCTTTTCAGATTGCTTGATCTGAAGTCCTAAAAAGAATGTTAGTTCACCCATCATAGACATTTTATATTCAGATTTCATGAGCAACTCAAACTTTTCGCAGAGTTTGGGATTTGTGGATCCAAAGATAATGTCATCGACATATATCTGGACAAGAAGGATATGCTTAGGATATTTCTTTAGAAATAAAGTGCTATCAATCTTTCCACGAACAAAACCTTTAGAGAGAAGAAAGGTTGAGAGGGTATCATACCAGGCACGAGGATCCTGTTTTAACCCATAGAGAGTCTTGTTTAACTTGTAGACGTGATCAGGGAACTTAGGATCTACAAAGCCAGGAGGCTGAGCCACATAGACTTCTTCATTAAGTTTTCCATTCAGAAAGGCATTTTTAATGTCCATCTGATAAACCTTGAAGTTCATATGTGCTGCGAAGGCTAGGAAAAGTCGAATTGCTTCGAGCCTAGCCACAGGAGCAAAGGTTTCATCGTAATCAATGCCCTCTTCCTGCCTGTATCCCTGAGCCACAAGGCGAGCCTTGTTTCGAATAATCGTACCAATCTCATCAAGTTTATTTCGAAAAATCCACTTGGAACCAATGATAGTACGTTTTCGAGGCCTAGGGACAAGAAGCCAGACATTGTTTCTGATGAACTCTGCAAGCTCTTCCTGCATGGCTGAGACCCAGGCAGGATCACGCAAAGCATCATCTATTTCTTTAGGTTCATTTTCAGAGATAAAATTAACATAAAGACAGACGTTACCAGATTGACGTCGAGTTTTAATGCCAGAGGAGGGATTACCAAGAACTTGATCAATGGGATGATCCTTGGTCCATCGTAGAGCAGGTGGCTGATACACCTGTCCTGAAGTGGAAGCTTCATTTACTGATGGATCAGGGAGAAGATTAGTAGGAGTAGGCTCACTAACAGTGGTTTGAGAAAAGTCTTCACTGTTAGTGGGTTGATCAGGTTCAGATGGTGTGATTTGGGTAATTGGAGTGGCATTTATCAGAGGTGGAGTAGTTATTTCAGTGGGTGGAATGGGAGGATCTTCTTCAAAACCATCAGGAAGGTCTTGAGGAGATGGATCAGCAATGGGAGGTTCAGGGACTTGAAAGAAAGAGTTAGCCCACTGATTTATTTCAGAGTTTTCATGAGGGTGAGGGAAAGTAGGACCCGATTCATCAAACTTGACATGAATCGTTTCCTCTATGGCTTGTCTTCGTTTGTTGAACACACGGTAGGTTTTAGAGATAGAGGAGTATCCAAGGAAGATTCCATCATCAGACTTGGAATCGAACTTTCCAAGGTTATCTTTGTTGTTCAGGATGTAGCAGACACAACCAAAGATATGGAGATGTTCGATAGAGGGTTTCCTGTTACGAAAGAGTTCGTAAGGGGTTCTTCTGAAGCGCTTTACTATCAGGGATCGGTTCTGGGTATAGCAAGCTGTGTTAACAGCTTCTGCCCAGAATTGAGTGGCAAGATTGGCTTCACTCAACATAGATCGTGCAACTTCAATCAGGGTTCTGTTTCGTCTTTCAGCAACACCATTTTGCTGAGGAGTTCTCACAGATGAGAAGTTCTGAGAAATACCTTTCTGATCGAAGAAAGTTTCCAGGGTACTGTTTTTGAATTCAGTTCCATGGTCACTCCTGATTGATCGAACAGTAAGGTTGTTGAGTCTTTCCATCTTCCTGACGAACAGAATGATTTCTTCAGGAGCATCACTCTTGGATCGAAGAAAGAACACCCAAGTATATCTGGAATATTCATCAACGATTACCAGAGTGTATTTCTTTCCAGCAATGGATTGGACGTTGACGGGTCCAAAGAGATCCATGTGGAGAAGTTGTAGAGGAGAGCTGATGGAGGAAATCTGCTTGGACTTGAAGCTAGCCCTGGTCTGTTTTCCTTTCTCGCACGCTGAACGAAGAGATACCTTTGTATAGCGAAAGTCAGGAAGACCAATGACAAGATTGTTGATGCAGAGTTGATTCAGCGTTTTGAAATTGAGATCAGAGATTGTGCCAAAGCCAATTTGTATCAGAGGAAGCACGAGATACAAAGCAGAAGTTGTCAGTGGAGGTATTCATGTTGATGATGTAGATATCAGCATGTCTCACTCCAGTGAGAATAACTTCCTTTCTTCTGTTTTTGACTTTGCACTTCTTCTTTGAGAAGGAGACTTTGTGATTCTTATCACACAGTTGACTGATGCTCAGAAGATTATGCATCAGGCCTTCAACATAAGCAACTCTCTTGAAAGTAGTTACTCCGTTGGTCAGTGTGCCATACCCTCGGGTTTGGCCTTTACCGTTTCCACCAAAGGTCACAGCAGGACCTCTTTCTTCACGGTAGTTAGAGAGGACAGATTTCGAACCAGTCATATGTCGAGAGCATCCACTGTCCAGGTACCAGATGCCCTTATCCTGTAAAATTTAGAGTTTAAGTTTTTCTTGGTACCCATAAGACTATGGATCCAGAAGTATCAGTAGGACTGGTGGAGTCAGTGGCAGCCTTAACTGATTTATCAGTTCTTGAGGCTGGAGTCTTGACTGAGGAGACAGTCTTGACAACCTTCTTTCCTTTGACCGAATTGTCAGTCTTAGGATTTTTCTTTACCTTAGCTGATTTTTCAGCTTTGGTAGCATCAGGACACTTACTCGCAATATGGTCGTTTAATCCACAGTGATAACATTTGCGATATTGAAAGCGTTTAGTGTCGTCCAGGAAGTCTTTAAACTTCAAGTGAGCAGGACCAGCACCAAGTATGCCTTTAGCATTGGACATTGGAGGAATTGGTTTCTTCTCCTGAGTCTTTTGCTTCAGGTCAATCTTCAGTCTGGGAGCAGGATTTTGAGAAAAAGATTTTGATCCTGAGACTGAAGGACCACCACCCAAAACTTTGTTCTTGGGTTTAGGACTCTTGGTCTTTGAAGGAGTTACAGTGTTAGATTTTTCTTTGACTGTGTTCTTTTTGCTCTTAGGAGCACCTTCAGAGTGTGTGTTAGAAGAAGAAGGAATGTTTTCAGGAGCATTGGGATCAGGGATAGAAGAAACAAATTTTCCAAATTTGAGCATGGAACTATCAGATTTAGTTCCTCCATGAGTGTATCCAAGACCCCTTTTGTTTTTAACATTTCTTCCTGAGGCTAATATTTCATCAACCTTTTCAGAAGCGTCACTCCATCCTTTAATGGTGACTTTTTCAGCGTTTAACTCAGCCAGGGCTCTTTCTTTGGCAGCAAGAGCCATTTCTCTTTCAATACAGAGAGTTTTGTTAACAGTGACCTGGTCTTTATAGTTTTCTTCCAGAATGGTAAGTTGTTTTATTTTTTCTTGGCATTCTTTGAGTTGACCACGAAGGTCAATATTCATTTTTTCAGCAGAGGTTTTACCATTCAGGGCTTTGTAAAGATCAAGAGTGACCAGGTCCAGCTGAGTTAAGCTTTCAAGAGGGACGAGAGGAATAGGTACCTGACTGGAAGAATCGGTCGCAGAGGTTGAAGCTTCAGGAGTTGTGGAAGAAGAAGCTTCAGGAGCCTGAGGAGGAATCTCTTCAGGGACCTCTTCTATCTTAGCCATGAGAGCTAAGGTAGGTTCCTCAATAATGGCCATCAGTGCCACTTGAGTGTCTTCCTCATCCGATGAGTCATCAGAGGAGACATCATCCCAGTCGCAGTCTTCTGCGATAAGACCTTTACCCTTGCGCTGAATTTTCATCTTTTTGTACTTTTCTTTCAGGCGCTGGTATTTGGGGTTCTTAGAAGAAGATTTGGTAGAGGAGGGAGCAAACTGACTTTTCCTGTACCTGCAATCATTAGCAAAGTGTCCTTTGCCCTGACAGTTGTAGCAGATAGCAGTAGCCTTATCAACAGGGTCTGATTTAGGCTTGTCAGTAATAGTAAGATGTTTCTTTTTGTGGAAGTTTCCCTTTTTGGCAAACTTCTTGAAAGATCTGGTTAACAAAGCAAGAGATTCATTGAATTCAGGATCTTCTGACATGTCAGAGTCAGAGGATTCTAATTCAGTAATGGTTACTGAAGAGGAAGTGGCAACAGTAGGAACTGAGTCAGAGACCAATGCAACAGAGTTACTTTTGGTATCTTTAGAATCTCTTATGAGATTCTTTTTCAGTTTCTTCTGTTGTTCACGGTTGAGAAGAATACCGTACAGCTCACTTAATGTGAGTGTCTTTATGTCCTTTGACATAGTTAAGCAGGAGGTGTATATTTCCCAATGTTCAGGAAGAGCTTCCATGAACTTGGTAACCACCTCAGAGTTAGAGTAGGTAGTACCGATAGTCTTCAGATCAATCAGAAGACAGTTGAATCTCTGATGTAGCTGGGAGAGAGTTTCATCCTTTTGATGAATAAAGCTTTCATACTGTCGAACCAAGAAAATCTTTCTTGATTCCATGAGAACAGCAGTACCTTCATATTGAACACAGAGAGTGTCCCATATTTCTTTAGCAGATCGAAGGTGGCAGACAGAATGGAATACATCGTCAGGGAGTGACATGGCGATGAGAGACCTAGCCTTAGTGTCAATGTTGACCAGGCGTCTGTCTTCATCATTCCAGTCCGTTACAGGCTTTACCAGTTGCCTTTCAGGTACAGCTGGTTGGCCAGCGGCAGCAGGAATGGGATGGACGGTTTGTGTAGGCACATGTGGTCCATTTTCTAGAAAGTATGGAATCTGGGGATCAGAACCAGAGAGAAAGAGTTCCATCCTGGTTTTCCAAAGAGAGAAGTTATCTTTGTTGAACCTAGGAGGTTTTCCAGTAGAGCCGGTATCAAAGTAGTTATCCTTAGCTTGAAGAGCCATGGATTAGAAGAGTGGATCACAAGATTTTTCTAAGAAGAAAATGAGAGCTTGTATCTGCTCTGATACCACTTGTTGGTCCCAAAGAGGTGACCTTCAAGTAAGGATAGTGTTTGGGATTATAGAAGGGGGGGGGGGGTTGAATATAATCACACAAGTTTTCACTTTTAAATTCTTGTTGTATAAACAATATGAATTTACAGATTGTTGCGGAAATAGAAAAGACAATAAGTCTAAACTAAACAATCTAAGTTCTTTCACTATGCACTAGAGTGAGAAGATGTAAGAAAGAAGATAGAGGGAATAAAGAAAGAAAGAAAGGATTAGGGTAGTATTAGGATGAAGAAGAAGTATGGAGAACATCTCTTCAAGTCCTATTTATACCCAATGCATTAAATGCATGTAGACTCACTTTTGTGTACGTGTCACAATGTAAGTGGTCCTTTGTACTATTTACTATAAACAAATACTCTTTGCATGGTGTGCAAAAGAGGAAGTGCGTAAACAGTTGCCTTGAGGTCTGATAAGTACGGAGGGAACAGTAAAGAGACTGTCCTTATGTACTTTTGTGTCAGTAAAGGCGGATAATCCTTTTGTGCATTAGACTAAGACATTACACTAATCCTTCAGGATCAGGATACTGATCAGTGACTAGAGTCCTGAAGCTGGTGCTGTTCAGGGTCACTTGTATCCTGATGATTCTTCAGGATGTCATACGATATTGAGCAGCCTGCTATCACTGACTTCCGTCTTCAGATCACGAGCATGCTGTTCCTGTCATCAGCTAAGTCTTCGACGTTGCTGATGGTTCTTTGAGTATGATCTTGATGTCTTCAGGAGGTCTTCACTTCAGTGGATAGGATCAGTAGACTACAGAACAGACTCGTTCGTCTCCTGATCCTGATCCTGATTACTATAAAAATAAGTTACAGCATAAGTAACATGGAATAACACTGAACAGACTCAGTGATAATTCCTCAAGCTATAACAGAAGTAAAAACCTATTCACTAAGTAAAGGTTCAGGATCATTATCATTTCATCAGGTCTTAGGAGAGCTGGATCAACACAGGCATTTTCACTAGCAGCTCAGCAATGGTTAGATCATCTTCATTGATCTCTGGTTCAACTTTTTGCAGTTCAACTACAGGTTCATCTGGCACCTGAGTCTCTTCATTCACTTCAAAAACAGTTTCAGCCCCTGTACCAGGTTCTTTCTGTTCCTCCCCCTTAGCTTCAGTCTCCATCTCAACACCTGGTTCATTCACAACTTCTTTTTCATGCACTGACTCCCCCTTAGCTTCAGATCTTCTCTCCCCCTTTGTGTATGCAACCAAGGTGTTATATATCTTCCGTAGAGCTCTGATAGTTCCCTTCATTGAAGCAATGGAAGCACCCTGAGCCTGAATAACCTTGGCTTGCTTCACCAACTGTTCTTCATGTAGCTTGAGCATATCATGCTGTGCAGTAGCCAGTTCCTCCAATGTATCCAGCCTAGCTGTATGAGAACCATGTTTCTCATCATGAACAAAGAAATTATCCTCAAAAGCTTTCAAGTCCTTGGCAATGGTACTAAAATTGTCCATCAATTCCTTATGTGAAAATCTGCTCTCACCAGGTTTAGAAGTGTTAACCTCCATTACTGGATCTTTGAGCTTTTTGACTTTAGTCTGCAGCCTTGCTGAAGCACTAGAAGCCCCCTTGGTTTCTTGGCACCTGGGTCCTCCCTGTGATTTCTCACTAGGAGTTGCCGTGGTGGGGGTCTTACTTATGTTCAAACTGTCCTGATGCACACCTTGTGCAATATCAGTAGTTTGAGCCTCACCAACCACATGCCCATCCTTCTCCTTAGAGGGCACCTTCTTTATACTTGAGTGGGGCTGCACTCCAGGTGTATCCCTTTGGGTAGAATCAGAAGGAGAGTGCTCCAACTGTTGGCTTAAAGGTTTAGTGGGTTTAGAACCAGAGGAGGAAGGAGCTCCTCTGTTCTTTCTCTGATATTTTTTCAGTGTAGGGGAGGGGGTTTTGTCAAGGGACTGAGGGATTGTTGTAGTGATAGGTGTGGGTAGGTGATCAGAGGGAATGCTTGGTTGTGTAGGCTGCAAGCCTGATGCCTCACCTTGGGGGTGGTTCACTCTCATCATTGTAGAGAACAATGGAGTGAATTGGTCATTAGAGCCTTCTGCAGGTCTCTTCATATTGGAAAACACCTTATGACCAAGAGCAGAGCTCTTATAGATGTTTCCATGAGTTGGTACAGCCGTCAATTCTTTGGTTATCACTTCTTGGACAAATCTTGGGAACATGAAAAACGTTTTAACTTTAGAATTTGGATTGTTCTCAAGATTGTACACAAGATCATCAAAAATCATTTGTGAAAAGTTAAACACCTGTTTTGTGGCTAGACAGACCAAGGCAGATGCCATAGTGCTGCTAAACTCACCAAAACCAGTGGTTTTCTTTGAAAAGCAGTGCAATAGGGTATGCACAAAAAATCTCCATTGAGGGCACAACTTACCCTTAAGGTATTTCAAAGAGGTTGTGGAGCCTGTATACCCCATTTTTAAAAGATTTTCCATGATGGTTCGAGTAGAGAGCATAGAGATACCTCCTTCATCATTGAGTTGTAGATGATGTCTGATTTTTGCAGGGGTAAGAGTGAGTGATAGACCACAGATAGTGGTTTGAATGCTTTTGACCCCTCCTTCTTCCTGTACAACTGCATTCGACCAGAAGTCTTGCATATGTTGAATGTAGACTGTAGGATTGATGGTCGCAGCATACGTAATGTAGGATGATGCCAAGAAATCGACAATATCCTCAAAACCTTCAGAGTCCCCACCTTTGGAAAGATATCCAACCTTGTTATGATCTTTGACAAAACGCAATGAATCCATTTGCAATCGATTAAGAAAACCTAAACAGATGATGAAAGTAGTTCGTAAATCACGAATGCAAGAACACTGAGAGAGAATCAACGAAGAATCGCAAACGTTTTTGAGAGCAAAAGTGTAGAATAGCCGTTAATGAAAAAGGCGGTCAAGTTAGGGCTTATATACTACACTTTAGAGCAGGGGTAACTACTACTAGCAGTGTTAACGAACACACGGGCTAGGTCAAATAAGCAGTGGTAATGAACACTAGCAGTGGTATTTGTCAAACTGAATTAAAAGCAGTGGTAACAGTTACCCGCAGTGGTAATGACACGCATTGGATTAAAAGCAGTGGTAAACACATAGGCTAGTTAAAAGCAGTGGTAATTACATCGGCTTAGTTAAAAGCAGTGGTAAAACCTTAGGCATTTCTCAGAATAACTAGCAGTGTTAACGAGCGTGTGTGTGAGCAGGGGTAAATCATAAATGCATAAGCAGTGGTAAAATGCAAGTGTGAGAGCAGTGGTAGTGTGCGATTGTGCTAGCAGTGGTATGGTGCGATTGTGCCAGCAGTGTTAACAGGCGAATGACTAGCAGCGTTAACAGGCGAATGACTAGCAGTGTTAACAGGCGAATGTGCGAGCAGTGTTAAAAACTTAGTAAAAATAAGCATTGCACTCCAGGGACTGCTGCACTGAAATTGATAAATGAGACCTCCATCCTACTGCTTGTGAGCTTTCTGAAACTCCATCTGCCACATTAATAAACTTATCAACATTTACAAAAGAGTAAAAGAAAGGAAAGATATACAGAGATAGTACAAGAATAATTGTAACAAGAAGAAGGGTTATTCAGAGTTCATCATTCCAACACTTGTGACCAAGAATATGAACCTGCCTACATCAAAGGCTTTTGTGAATAGGTCTGCATATTGATCATCAGTGTGGACTTTTTGAACTTGAATTAGCTTCTTTTCATTACAATCTCTGATAAGATGGTACTTAATCTCTATATGCTTGGTCTTGGAATGTTTGACAGGATTATTCACAATGCTAATAGCACTGTTGTTGTCAATATATATAGGTGTCTGCAAGAAAGAAAGACCATAGTCCTGCATCTGATTCTGAATCCATAAAACTTGTGAGCAGCATTGAGAAGCAGCTATGTATTCAGCCTCAGTTGTTGATTGTGAAACAGTGGTCTGTTTCTTGCATTGCCAAGAAACCAATCTTCCTCCTAAGAACTGACATCCTCCTGATGTTGATTTTCTATCCAGGTTTGCTCCTCCATAATCACTGTCTGTGTAGGCCACCAAGTCAAAAGAAGTGTCATTTGGATACCAAAGTCCCAATCTTGGTTGACCCTTGAGATATTTGAAAATCCTCTTGACTGCATGTAAATGTGACTCCTTTGGCCTAACCTGAAACCTAGCACACACACAAACAGCAAACATAATATCAGGTCTAGAAGCTGTAAGATACATCAATGATCCAATCATGGATCTATACTGATGAACATCAACTTCCTCCCCCTCAACATCAGCAGTGAGGTGTTTGCGAGTTTCCATTGGTGTGCTTGCTGGTTTTGCATCATTCATTCCAAACTTTTGAAGCATTGTGGCTACATATTTGGATTGATTGATGAATATGCCATCTCTCTTCTACTTGACCTGCAAACCAAGAAAGAAAGTTAGTTCTCCCATAGAGCTCATTTTAAACTTCTTGTGCATTAGTTCTTCAAACTCCTTGCACATGTCTTCCTTTGTTGAACCAAAGATGATATCATCTACATAGATCTGCACTAACAGCATATCAGTCTTTGTTCTTTTGATGAAAAGAGTCTTATCAATGACACCCCTCTCAAATTTGTTTTCCAACAAATAGGAGGACAAGGTGTCATACCAAGCCCTAGGTGCTTGATGAAGGCCATACAGTGCCTTCCTCAACTTACAAACCCTGTCAGGATATTTAGGGTCTTCAAACCCTGGTGGTTGACAAACATAGACTTCCTCATCAATAGTACCATACAGAAAGGCACTTTTCACATCCATCTGATAGACTTTGAATCCTTTGTAAGATGCAAAAGCCAAGAATAGCCTGATGGCTTCAATTCTAGCTACAGGTGCAAATACATCATCATAGTCTATTCCTTCTTCCTGAGTGTACCCCTGTGCCACTAATCTGGCCTTATTCTTGATCACAATTCCTCTCTCATCTGTCTTGTTTCTGAAGATCCATTTAGTGCCAATGACTCTGTGTCCTTTTGGGAGATCCACCAAATCCCAAACACGTTGTAGAACAAACTGTAGTAATTCTTCTTGCATAGCTTCTATCCAGCTTGGATCCTTCATGGCATCTAACACCTTCTTTGGTTCATTCTGGGAAAGAAAGCATGACAACATCCCAGAATGAGTATTCACATATCCTGCTTCTCTGCTTTGCTTCCTTGTAATCATAGGAGAGGCCACATCTCCAATCACTTGGGAAGCAGGGTGATTCTTTTGAGTTCTTGTCAGATGTAAGGGTTCTTCAGATAGGCTTTCCCCTAAATTTGAATCATCTTTATCAGATTCTGAGAGATCTGGTTGAGTGATTTCACTTGTATCTCCAGAATTACTTTCCACATTGCTTTCAAGCTGTGGAGTCTCTTCAGTCTCTTTGTCTCCTTCTTGGTGCTCTGAAGCATCCTCTTGTACTTCAGTCTCTGATTCTTTCTCTTCTGAACTGATGGTGGATGGAGGAAACAGAACAAAAGGTGTATCTGTCTCCTTCTCTTTGCTAATAGGACCTTTATCAACTGCATTGCTCATGTTCAAAGAGTTAGTGAGTGAATCAATGTCAAATAGCCAGTCTGGACCAGTCCCATGCACATTGGGAGTGTGTTCATTGAATTTGACATTGTCACTTTCCTCAATTGTTCTAGACACAGTATTAAAAACTCTAACTGCTTTGCTTTGTATTGAGTATCCCACAAAGAAACCATCATCAGATTTGCTGTCAAATTTCCCTAGGTGAGTTTTAGTATTTAAGATAGAACAAGGACACCCAAAAGGTACAAAGAAACCTATGAAAGGCTTTTTGTTTTTGAAAAGTTCATAAGGTGTTTTTCCCTTGGACTTGACTACATGAACCCTGTTTTGCACATAGCAGGCAGTGTTAACTGCTTCTGCCCAAAAAGTGATTGGTAATTTAGAATCTGCTAACATGGTTCTTGCAGCCTCAATCAGTGTCCTATTTCTCCTCTCAGCAACTCCATTCTATTGAGGAGTTCTAGGAGCACTGAATTGTCTTTCAATACCTTTTTCCTCACAAAAGGAATTTAAATCAGCATTTTTGAACTCAGTCCCATTGTCTGATCTAATGACTTTCACTCTAAGGTTCACCTGATTCTCAACTCTCTTCACAAAGGGTTTGATCAGTCCACTTGTCTCATCCTTTGTTCTTAGAAAGAAAACCCAAGTAAACCTAGAATAATCATCTATTATCACAAGACAGTATGATTTCTTGCCTATACTCATTACATTGGTAGGTCCAAATAAATCCATATGCAACAATTGAAGAGAAGCAGAGATAGTGTTTATTGTCTTTGATTTGTGAGAAGCCTTGTGTTGCTTACCTTTAAGGCAGGCTACACAATGATCATCAAGTGTGAACTCTTTTGGGGGAAGACCTCTGACCAATTGATTTTTGACAAGTAAGTTCATGGTCTTAATGTTCATATGACCCATCCTTCTATGCCAGAGAGAGGATTCAGTCATTGAAGCTTTTGAAAACAGACAGTTCACAACTTCTGATGGCATACCATTTAAGTCCAGACAATAAACATTATCTTTTCTAGGTGTTCTCAATAAAATAAAGCTCTCATCAACTACAAACTTTGGAGAAAGAATCATGCACTCTGTTTCACTGAACAGAGTGAAAAACTTTTTATCACACACCTGAGATACACTCATCAGGTTGTATCTGAGTTGATCCACATAGTATACTTCTTCTAAGGTTAACTTACGTCCTGTAACCTTACCTTTCCCTGAAACCTTACCTCCTGTAGGATTATCTCCAAAGGCAACATATCCTCCATTGAATGTAGTGAAGTCTTCAAGAAAGGATCTATTGCCTATCATGTGCCTAGAGCAACCACTGTCCACATGCCATAAGTTCTCGTTCCTGTCTGGGTTGCCCTGCACATAAAGGAAATAGGTTAGTGTCTTGAGGGAACCCAAGCCAATATGGTCTTGGGTTCTCCCTTTTCATTAACATAATTGACCTCTGTCAATCTGTTAAGCTTTAAAAGATAATCCTTGTTAGGGATCTCATGACTTGAATACTTGGTTACAATGGGTTGTCTCAGAGAGGAACTTGTAGTGGCAACAGTGTTTGAGATACCACTGCTGCTATTGCTAACAGCAGTGTTAACCTCTATATCTTTTTGATTGTTACCACTGCTTTCAGAAGCAACACTTTCATTACCACTGCTTGTGGAAGCAGTAGTATTGCTTAGTGAGGCTTTTGGTACCCATTTAGTAACTATTTTCACAGTCTTCTTTTCAACCATTTTCTTTTGAACATTGACTTTCTTTTTAGGTTGATTTTTCTTTTCTAAGCCATTTGCCTTTTTCCAACAGGTTTTGGAACAGACCATCTGCTATTATATTTTGTCCTTCTAGTTTGAAACTGCTTTTGATTTTGAAAATTGACCCTTTGATTTTGAAAAGTCATTCTTTGATTAAAAGGGTTATAGTAGCAGTCCTTAGCCAGATGGTTGAGATTACAGCATATAAAGCAGGGTTTAGGTTTGTTAATCTTATTCAGATCAACACCATGAGTTTGAGCCCATTGGTTGTTCCAATTCCTTTTGTTTCCTCTTGGTTTGGCACTTGTTTGAGGCTGTTTAGAAGTACCAGGATCACTGTCATTCCTATGAATGTGTTTACCACCTTTTGTAGGTTGTGTAGTTGCAGGTTCCTGGTCAACTATCTTTTCTTTCCCTTTCCTAGAGGCTGTGGTATTCTTACTGGGCACAAAGGGCATTCCTCCCTTTTCATTAGTGAGGATGTTATTTTCCTCAGGGACAGTCTCTTGGGATTTGTTCTTTTGTTCTTCCTCATCATCACTGCTTGTGGGATCTATATCACACACTCCTTCTTTTAGTTCCTCTCTGTTTAGTCTATCTAAGATATCTGTGGTAGGAGGAATGTAAGTGTGGTTGCGGGGTGGAGGAGTATTGTGATATCCTATCCCTCTTTTGAGTTCATCATGAACTTGAGCCTTTAGAATTTCTTCCAAGGCTTTAGAGGACTTGGAGAATTTATCAAGATCTTCCTTAGCTTTTTCTAATTCCTTCTTGACAGATTCTAATTCCTCACCAGACTTCACTAGTTTCTTTTCAAACTCCTTTTTTCTCCCACTTCCAGTAATTGTAGTCATACTCAAACTGGAGTTCATTCTCTTTGTAGGATTTGATTTGGTCCTCTAAATTCTCAATGACTACCCTATACTCTCTCCTATCAACTTCCATGGTCTTGATGGTATCACTCATAGTCTGATTATGATCCCTATACTTTTTAACAGTTTCAACACAAGAATCAGAACATAATTTAGAGGATACCTCTGCTGGAAGTTCAGGTTCAGTGATTTTGGCCATCAAAGCATGATTCTGGATGGCTTCCTCAGCTTGATCACTCCAATCAAATCCCATGCCTTCTTGTGATACCAAGGCTTGAGAGGAGTTGGAATTGTTGCTTCTGTTGGGTCTTGGAGCATATGCTTGTCCTCCATTGTTGGCTTGTTGATGAGTGCCACTTCCTTTGCATTCTCTGGCAAAGTGGCCAGGCTCATTGCACTTGTAGCATCTTACCTTGGATTTGTCAAAGCCAGCAAGGTCTCCTCTCTTTGCATCAAAGTTGTTCCTGCCAGTCCTCCTTATAAACCTCTTCATCCTAATGGTTAACATGGCCATCTACCACTTGATGTCCATCTCCTCCAAATCATCAGCATTGATTTGTTCAAGATCATCATTGATCAGAGGAGATCTTACATGATTGGCAAGGAATGCTTCCAAGACTGCATCTCCACTAGCATCATGTGACAAAAAAGATTTGTCATTAGTATTATCATGGTTATTACTAGCAGGGTTAATATTAGCAGTACTGGCAGTATTAATATTTGAAGAAGGATTTTCAGAAGAATAGAGAGCAATTGTATGAGAATATCCAGTAGGTCTTCTTTTGGCCTCCACTTCAGCTTCAAAAATCCTGAGATCATTGTACAGATCTTCAAGCTCCTTATCCTCCAAGTCATCTCCTTGTCTGAATGACACAGTATACATAGTCCATTCCTCACTCAGAGATCTGAGGAATTTTCTATTGACTTCATCCTTCTCCATCTTCACATCTACATTGGCAAGTTCTCCAATCAGTTTGTTAAACCTGTCAAAAGTTTGAGTCATGGACTCATTCTTTGTAGAAGTGAAGTTTTCATATTGCTGCTTCAACAGGGCCTTTTGATTTCTCTTGGAACTTTTGGTTCCAGAAAATCTCTTCTCCAGGGCATTCCATAGTGATTTAGCATCTGGACAGGTACAGAACTGGTGTTGGTATTCATTGGGAATAGCCAACAGCAGGGTGCTTAAGGCTTTCATCTCAGTCTGCTTCCTCTTTTTGTCTGCATCAGATTTTGGGGGTGCTCCAGCAACAGCAGGTTCAGGGACACTAGGTCCATGTTCAACTACCTCCCATAAGGCATAATCAGTAAGAAGCATGTATTGCTTGATTCTGATTTTCCACATCTCAAACTCATTGGGTTTGAGCATGGGGACTTTGGACACAAGAACAGAATCCTGGGAATCCATTGATCTAAGAGTATTCTGAACACAAGCTCTGATACCACTTGACAGGATCTATAAATATCAATATCAAGATCAGAATACTTAATCAAAGAAGTTTGCGGAATAACACTTTGATTATAGAACAGAACAATGAATTTGAATAAACTGTGTGTATTGATCTCAATAGCTTAATGATTACAACTACAAGCCCCAATCTGTTTGAACAGGCTCAAACAGACGTGCAATACTTCTCTATTGCAGGGATTACAAGAACAATCTTGAGGCTCTTAATTCTAACACCAAAGCTATGAAACTCGTATCTAACAAAATAAAACCTATCAGCTATATATACGACTTAACAGATTACAATAAGGAAACTAGATTTACAAGATAATCTCTAAAATATCTCCAAGCATATCGTATCTTGTCTATATCTTCAAGTCATCGCAATCCTTTCCTTATCTTCTTCTGATAGCAGTGGTAAAAACAAAAGCAGTGTTAACTGTACACCAGCAGTGTTAATCTCAGAACCAGCCATGGTAATCTTCAAGAGCAGTAGTAATCTGGTACAGCAGTGGTAATCTTGATCTTCATTCATTCATCACATACTGGTAGTGGTAACTTCCAATCTTCAACAGCAGTAGTAACACTCCAAAGCCAGCAGTGGTAATCATCAGCAGTATTAACCTTCAATTGCAGCAGTGGTAAAGTATCAGACTCAACATCAGCTAAGGTAAAGAAAAATCCTAAGACTAGTAAAACAGTCAAAGGAAAGAAGGTTGTCAAGACTGCTCCTTCAGTCAAGACTCCAGCCTCAAAAACTAATTCAGTTAAGGCTGTCACTGACTCCACCATACCTACTGATAACTCTAGATCCATAGTTCTATAGGTACCAAGAAAAACTTAAACTCTAAATTTTACAGGATAAGGGCATCTGGTACCTGGACAGTGGATGCTCACGACATATGACTGGTTCAAAATTTGTCCTCTCTGACTATCGTGACAAAAGAGGTTTTTCAGTGACCTTTGGTGGAAACGGTAGAGGCCAAACTCGAGGGTATGGCACCCTGACCAACGGAGTAACTACATTCAAAAGAGTTGCTTATGTTGAAGGCCTGATGCACAATCTTCTTAGCATCAGTCAACTATGTGATAAGAATCACAAAGTTTCTTTCTCAAAGAAAAAGTGCAAAGTCAAGAACAGGCGCAAGGAAGTTATTCTCACTGGTGTTAGACAAGCTGATATCTACATCATCAACATGAATACTTCCACTGACGACTTCTATTTTGTATCACGTGCGTCTACTGATACAAATTGGCTCTGGCACAAGCGTCTCTCTCATCTCAACTTCAAGACGCTGAATCAACTTTGCATAAACAATCTTGTTACTAGTCTTCCTGACTTTCGCTATACAAAGGTATCTCTTTGTTCAGCATGTGAGAAAGGAAAATAGACCAGGACTAGCTTCAAGTCCAAGCAGATTTCCTCCATCAGTTCTCCTCTTCAACTTCTCCACATGGATCTCTTTGGACCTGTTAATGTCCAATCCATTGCTAGAAAGAAATACACTCTGGTGATTGTTGATGAATATTCCAGATATACATGGGTATTCTTTCTTCGATCCAAGAGTGATGCTCCTGAAGAAATCATCCTGTTCATCAGAAAGATGGAAAAGCTCAACAACCTTTCTGTTCGATCCATCAGAAGTGACCATGGTACTGAGTTCAAAAACAGTACCCTGGAAACCTTCTTTGATAGGAAAGGTATCTCCCAGAACTTCTCCTCTGTAAGAACTCCTCAGCAAAATGGTGTTGCTGAACGACGAAACAGAACCCTGATTGAAGCTGCTCGATCGATGTTGAGTGAAGCCAACCTTGCCACTCAATTCTGGGCTGAAGCTGTTAATACTGCTTGCTACACCCAGAACAGATCACTAATAGTCAAACGCTTCAGAAGGACCCCTTACGAACTTTTTCGTAACAGGAAACCTTCAATCAAACATCTCCATATCTTTGGTTGTGTATGCTATATCCAAAACAACAAATATAACCTTGGAAAGTTAGATTCCAAGTGTGATGATGGAATCTTTCTTGGATACTCCTCTATTTCTAAAAATTACCGTGTGTTCAACAAACGAAGACAAACCATAGAGGAAACGATTCATGTTCGTTTTGATGAATCAGGTCCTACCTTCCCTCACTCTCAAGACAATTCTGAAATAAATCAGTGGGCTGACTCTTTCTTTCAAGTCCCTGATATTCCCATTGCTAATCCAACTCCTCAAGAGCTTCCTGATGGTTTTGAAGAAACTCCTCCTCCACCCTCTCAAATAACCATACCTCCAGTAATAAATGCCACCCCGATTACTCAATACACACCTGAACCTGATCTACCCTCTACCAGTGAAGACCCATCTCAAACCACTGTTAATGATCCTGCTCCAGATCTTCTTCCTGATCCATCGTTAAATGAAGCCTCCACTTCAGGACAGATGTATCAACCACCTGCTCTACGATGGACTAAAGATCATCCAATTGATCAGGTTCTCGGAAATCCTTCCTCTGGTGTTAAAACTCGACGTCAATCTGGTAACGTCTGTCTTTATGTTAATTTCATATCTGAAAATGAACCTAAAGAAATAGATGATGCCTTGCATGATCCTGCCTGGGTCTCAGCCATGCAGGAAGAGCTAGCAGAGTTCATCAGAATCAATGTCTGGCTTCTCGTCGCTAGACCTCAAAAACGTACCATCATAGGATCCAAATGGATCTTCAGGAATAAGCTTGATGAAGCTGGTACTATCATTCGCAACAAGGCTCGACTTGTTGCTCAGGGGTATAGACAGGAAGAGGGCATTGATTACGATGAAACTTTTGCTCCTGTGGCTAGGCTCGAAGCAATTCGACTTTTCCTGGCCTTTGCAGCACATATGAACTTCAAGGTTTTTCAAATGGACATTAAAAATGCCTTTCTAAATGGAAAACTAAATGAAGAAGTCTATGTGGCTCAGCCTCCTGGTTTTGTTGACCCTAAGTTCCCTGATCACGTTTTTAAGTTAAACAAGTCTCTTTATGGGTTGAAACAGGCTCCTCGTGCCTGGTATGATACCCTGTCAACCTTTCTTCTCTCTAAAGGTTTCGAGCGTGGTAAGATCGATAGCACTCTATTTCTTAAGAAATATCCTAAACATATCCTTCTTGTCCAGATATATGTCGATGACATTATTTTAGGATCAACCAATCCCAAACTCTGCGAAAAGTTTGAGTTGCTCAGGAAAACAGAATATAAAATGTCTATGATGGGTGAGCTAACATACTTTTTAGGACTTCAGATCAAGCAATCTGAAAAGGGAATCTTTATCAACCAAGGTAAATATGTACTTGATATGCTGAAGAAATTCGATCTCACATCATGTACACCGATGAAGACTCCAATGGCTCGTCCTCTATCACTTGACAAGGATTCCAAAGGGAAACCTGTTGATGTGACTTGATGCGGTAATTATCATACATAAAAAGCGTAACAAGTTTTAACCTCTAATGCCTAGCTACTGTCTTACCACATATACAGGCAAGTGTACCTGATCGTGAGTAATATAGTGTAGGAAAGTCCAGGTATCGTATGTACCACTTGGAACGGTCAAGTTATCGTAGATTATTAATCTAAATCAGTTTAGTTAACCTAAAGCTTTTGTTTGGTGGTTTTTATGAAAAAGGTTTTAACACTAAAAAGACAATTAAATTAACTACGAACTAAGAAAGCAATAAAAAGATTGATTAATAACTATATGAAGGAAAAACAGTAGCACTTATCATGGTATAGTGAATCCCCAAGTGAATGATTTAAATAGCCCAAAGGTTTGGTTGTTTTGATTATTGTAGGAATTTAAGTCCAGGACACCCTGACATGTAGTGATTATGGTCTTTAACTAGGACTCGGTCCTCCTAGTCCAATACTTAGGTCGTTTGTCAGGCAACCTAGTACCGGAAATCCAATCCTAATTCTATTGTATGGTTTTCTACCTCCAGGTCACTCTCGGTCCGAGTAACCACTTAACACAACTCTTTTGGTCCAAGGGTAGGTAAAGGTAGGTTGATTATCCTATCGGAGTCTATCTATTTTGGTCAAACAGATACACCCAACCAATGAGTTCAAATAACCAAACAATAATAATCAGAACGGAACCATAACACACATTCAATCAATCAAAAACAAACCAATAAACATTAAGTATCAAATCATCATCCACAATGGTTCATCGACCATGACAAGTACCACTATTAAAAGACTACTCACTAAACATACTGAAAACATAAAACATAATAATAAACATGATACCGACAATACAACGACGGATGATCAAAGATCGAATCCCGCAGCGTATCGGCACCACTCTGACTTTCACTCTATCATCTCTGCTTCGTGTCGTGTAAAAACCATATTCTGAACTGAAGGAGGAGGCTGGTATTTAAAGGAAAACGTCCAGGGGCCATCTGGCGATCGCCAGACTGCTGGTTTGGCGGCGCCAAACACTTAGGTCAACACTGATCTTCATCTTTGTCGAATCTGGCGGCGCCAGATCTGGAATCTCGCGGACGCCAGATTGCTACTGTATTGAACTTGTGCATTTTTCACGTTTTCTCGCCTTTTTTCATACTTTTCCGTTTCACGGCCTCCAAATCCTACATAAACAATAATAAGCTCATTTAGTAAGTGAAATGATCATAAACGGGTGAGAAATGGGGTAAAGTCATACGATTACGCTCAACCAAAACATGTATATTTTTGGTGTTATCATGACTCTTTATAGAGGAATGATTGGCTCACTGCTGTATCTTACAGCGAGTCGTCCTGATATCATGTATTCTACATGTCTATGTGCTCGTTATCAGGCTGAACCAAAAGAATCCCATCTGACTGCTGTAAAGCGGATTTTCAGATATCTGAAGGGAACTCCTAATCTGGGTCTTTGGTACTCCAAAGACTCAGGGTTCGATCTAACGGCTTATTCTGATAGTGACTTTGCAGGATGTAAGATTGACAGGAAAAGCACCACTGGTGGGTGTCACCTACTAGGTGGAAAGTTGGTGAGTTGGACTAGCAAGAAACAGAATTATGTGTCCACATCAACGACGGAAGCTGAATATGTTGCAGCAGGAATTTGTTGTGCTCAGGTCCTGTGGCTGAGAAATCAACTTCAGGACTATGACATACAACTTTCCAAAATTCCCATATACTGTGACAACGCTTCAGCAATCGCCATCGCGAACAATCCTGTCTTACACTCCAAGACAAAACACATTGAAGTGAGATATCACTTCATCAGGGATCACGTGATGAATGGTGATATTGAACTCCATTTTGTCCCTACTGAATATCAGCTTGCTGACCTCTTTACCAAACCACTGGATGTAACACGTTTTAACATGCTCATCAGTGAATGAAGTTTATCAGGAAATAACTTTGTTAGATCCTGAAAAATAATTTTTCTCAAGACTTACATCTAACAACTCCTGACGAATACATTTATCATGAGTTAACTCTATTCAGTACTTACAAAATCTATGTTCAAATATCCGAATACTGATGATTCTTAGGTAAGTATTTCTAACTCTAAAACCTTATCGCATTAAATGTGTTAAGAGGATTTCCTAAAACAGTACTTATCTGATAAGTACTCAAATTCCAAAAATCTCATCTTTCACCAAATTGGAATTATCCCCTGAAAAGGTGGTTTTTAGAATAAAACAAACTTTTCATCTTGCCAGACACGTAATGGGACATTTCCTGTTCCCCACTACGTGTGTCAGGCGCGTGAATGCGCGTCAAGCTTCTTTTTTCATCATTACATTTGAAATTAGCCGCTCTTTTCCCTCTCATCCATTTTCTCTCTCTACCCACGAGGTATAAAAACCTCACTCGTATTCTTTTAACTCTTTACGCTCAGAAATTCTCTAATCGAACAAAAGCAAGAAAAGCTCTCTCTCAATTTGTTTCACCAAGAACACCAAGAACACACACTACTTTCTTCTTAAAAAATCATCGTAAGTGTTTATTTTCTTTGTTCTTTCCAAAAACTAAGTTGATCTTCTTCCTTTAAAACAACTTATTTTGATAAACGTTTTTCAAAACCCTAAGATCACTTCATTTGATCTTAGATTTGCCTAAAATCTTCAAAGATTTTTTGTTAAAACTGTTTATATGCTTTTTCTTATTTCTTTTAAGAAAAATCATCAAACTCCTATTTTGATATATTTCATCAAAATAGAAGTTATCTTTAATACCAAAACACATTCTTTTTGTGATTTTTGGTATCTAATCTATTCCTAAGTATAAAGGATCTCACCACTTTTATGAACAATTTTTTTTGAGTTCATTGAAAAGTGAAGAAAAGATACATATTTTGGATTCCTTAATCATCCACATATGTTATTCTTTTGTTTACAAAATGGCTGCTACTTCAAGTGCTTCCTTGGACGCTCAACTCTCAACTGAAGCCACCACTCTCCTGACAGCCTTAGGACACCTGCCCGTGGTCATCCCGCAACATGACCTCTAATTCAAGGCCAACAACTTAGTAGGCCTATTCGATCTTCCCAAGGGAAAGGAATACCTTCATCCAGCGAAGGAGTTTATGTTAAGCAGTCCGCTGAAGACTGCCTTTACTCTGAACCCCAAACCAAACAAACCACTGCTTTTGCAACTGTGGTCTACTGCCACGGTGGCTCAGGAGAAGAGCCCAAAGGGCATACTACAGGAGGTGATCAAGTTCCAGATCAATGACGAGATAGTCACCTTTGGGATTGGGACTCTGCGCAACGTCCTCGAAATCCCAGGAAAGAAGAGATATCCTCCTCCCCCAACCTCGGACGAAATCATAGCCCTCCTGGATGACATTGGCTACCAATGGCCTGAGAAGGAAGGCGTCATCATCAAGTCCTCCGCTACTGTCCAGAAGACAGGACTGAATGCCACGTTCTACTACATATGGAACTCATTCGGTCTCTGTCTGACAGGCAAGACTGGCAGCACCGAGCAATTCCCTACCACCATTTAGAACATGGTGTTTTCCGCTCCCAAAAGGCGGAAATTCGACTATGTTCGCCATATCTGGGATGATATGGTGAAAAAGATAAAGGCTACAAAGCGAGTGGCCAACATCCCCTACACCCGCTTCTTCTCTGCCATTCTGGCCAGGCACATGAAGACTGGCTACCCCACTGAAGGAACGTTCAATAACTTCGCTATTAGACCTAAGTTCTTGGATCAGGTGCTCCCTCGCCCTGATGATATTCCTCTATCTGCTGTCTTGGTCCTTCCTGAGGAACCACAGCAGGATACTGAAGACACTCATGCCTCCCTTCCAGTCGAAGGTATGTTTTCTTTCATCTCGTCCAAACCATCTTCTTCTCGTTCTCTGCATGCTATGTCAGTAGCTAACCCCTTACTGACTTCCCCAGCTGCAAACACCTCGACGCTCCAGAAGCGTCCCCCTCCCTCTGGATCCTCACCACCACCTCCACCCAAACGCGCCAAGTCCAAGGCATAAAAAAGAAAGAACAAGGGAGCTGCTACTGGTAAGAAATATTACATTACCCTCCCTTAACTTTTTAACAGACCATCCCCTTTATCTAAATCTTCTTCACCCGCAGATACTCCTGCTACGACTCTTAATGAACCTAAGGTTGTTCATCTCGAACACTCAGAGAATGTGGACGGCACTACTTCTGATGCCGTTCAAGCCTCAGGTAATAAACTTAAGCACTTTATTGCTTCTTCTTCTTCTGTGAAAGCTCTTGAGACTTCTAGTGCTCATTTAGCTACTGATCTTGTAGGTTCATTTGTTGCGCCTCAGGGTCATCCTCAACGCTTATAGGATGATCTGTTTGACGAGTTTGTGTTCACGGACTCTGAGCATCAGCTAAGCGTGGTTGAGCTCAGGCGCCAGTCCGCTGAACGGGTGCTTCAGGATGCCAAAGCGTCCCTCCAGCTTCAGGAGGAAGCACACAACGCCCGCCTTCAGACGATGGCAGAAGAGCTTGCTTCTGCAAAAGCTGCTGCCACTGCCGCTGAAGCAAAGGCTGCTGCTGCTGCTGTTGCTGTTGCTGCTGCCACTCCTCCTCCCACGGCGGTCCACCTCAATATACCCTGCCTGGATACCATCCAGGACAAGGTATCGCAGATGGCCACTTCCTCCACCACCCTTCACGAGTCCCTTCAGGACATGAAGGCGACGGCACTCCCCGCCATCACCAACGCCATCACGACCGGCTCCAATTCTCTCCTCTCTTTCCAAGCAGAGGTTGTTAAGAGATTGGACGCTCAAGAAGCAGGGCTCCGGGCCCTTCAGGAGAAGGTTGCTAAACTATTTTCAGCAGTCACCACCTTCACCACTGCTGCTCCACCACCACCGTCGTTCACCTCCACTAACCGGGATGCACTTCAATCCCTGGTTGGCGCCACCTCCACCAACAGTAAGCTCCAGGAGGATCTTGCCTCTCTCCTCTAGAGGTGCCTTACAACAACTGCCATAGGCAGGGCACCTGTTGAGGGGGAGAGATAGCCAGCACCTCATCCCCACGGAGATCATTCCGTCTATTCCCCCTCCAGCAACTGGAACATAAACAATGAGGATGAGGGAACCAATGAAGACGACGACGACGATGACGATGATGAAGATGATTTCGTGGTGGAAAAGGTTTCAGATGCCACGCCCCATCTAGGACCCGCACAATCTCAGGGGAGAACCCTGGCGCTCCTGGTACGTATATAACGTCCCCTTCTAGTTCTGATAATCTACCCATCTCCTCTCTATTTAACAAACCCAAACCAAACCCTGAAACCATAGCTCTAACAGATAGCTCATCCGAAAACTCACCAAACAACCTTCAACTTGTTGTCTACCAACCACCCAAGAATAATCCCTCAGAACAAATCAGAGCTGAACTTAGCAGAATGACCTTCCGAGTCACCCCTCTAAACCATGAAGCCTTTCCCATAAATTCTGTTAACCCATTTCACCCTGAAGCTTCCTCCTCTAGAACTCATCAAGAACAACCTGGTCCCTCTGAAACCATTGTTCTATCTTCAGATGATGAATTCATCTCTGATGATTTCTCTACTCCTCCTTCTTCCTCAAGATCACCTCCCTCAAACTCTCCACGTTCTGAAGGTGAAAACTACCCTAACTCTTCTGTTAATCTAAACAGAGATGGGCATTTAGACGCCGTGATAGAGCAAATCGAGAGTACAAGAGTAAAAATTCCTCTTCGTACCTCTTGGGACTCCGAGTTTGCTTATCTATCACAGGAGGAGTACAACAACGCAATAAAAGCTCAGGAGGAGCATAATAAAAAGCAAAGGGAAGCTTTCCTCTCTGCTTAAGCTGCCCGAAAGCTTGCTTTTGACTTCGTCAATGAAGATGAAGAAATAAGTGTTGATCCTGTGATCGCACAGAAGGCTGCCTTGAACGTCTACAACAGGAATGCTGAGGAACAGGCTGATGAAGTAAATGCTGAGCTTGACTGGTGTAGAGACCGACTTCATCTCAGGAAGCACGGAGCTGCTATTTCGGGGGTCTCTCTCAACAGAACTCGTGGAAAACGAGGAGCCCCTGAAAAAACCTGGATCACCGTCAAACGCTCAGGAGTAAAAGATGTGCAACACACTCTTGACAAGTTAGACAGATATAACTTGTCAGAGTGGAACGAAATCAGATGCCCACTTCCCAAAGCCAAC